>CAIGQZ010032598.1:3832363-3871371 GCA_903798205.1 Danio tinwini
ATGAACGCTCTTGTAATTCACTCTTCCTAACTTTATTAATGATTATTTTAAGATTACTTAAAAGTTACTTAAATACTTTTAGGTATTTGTAAGGAACCAGAGTATGCTGTTTGTGAAGCATACAGAGCCATCTGCTGTTACTAACTAACCTCAGAATTGATTCAAGAAATAACAAGCGATGCATTTTGAAAATTCCAGATTAAATTTCTCATTTATTTTTGGTTACCAAAATTTCAACGCATCACTTGAGAAGACTCATGTAAAAAGCAGAGGTTTAAAATCAGAATCTAATCATTGTCTGCAATAATCATTAGGGATACTGTGTAAAATGGAAAACATGCTGGGATACGGAGCTGACCAGTGTTGTTGTGTGCTATTTTACCATCATTACCTTTAGGTCTTGCCAGCTGCAGCGACTAGACAGATTCTCCACAATGAGCCGATACTCAGTGCGAACAGGAGGACCATACTTGTCCCTACCGGTGCGACTCCTGCTGCTGTAACCACCTTCAGTACATAAGGGGAGGAAACAAAAGACAACCTTTTATAAGAGACAAACCAAGGAAAGGTGGACGCCACTGAATTATTAATAGAGTCTATTAGGAAATACAGGTCATATTTGCCCTCTGTTGCTTATTGCCAACCTGTTGAGACTCAAGAGCACTTTGCTGCCTCCCAGAAAGGCATTACTATTTGGATAAAAGAGAATCTGATAAGACACACAATAAGGCTGACCAGACGATCAAATCTCAGGTCTTTCAGGGCAAAATTATTCTGATACATTTAAATATTTAATATAAACCTCGGCATGAACATCCTGACTTGCCAGCACAGAAATTGCTAGTGCAAAACCCAATGTCTCCATTTCAGACATTTCTATTAAATCTTGGCTAGAGGCTTTTCCATATGGACAACATAGCAATAACTAGTGGCATTCCTCACCATCACCCCTGGTCTATTGGCAAAAGGCTGTGGTCGTCTTGGCTTCCGGTTAGGTCAGCCAAAGCATCAAGGGGCAAAGGTCACACACACATTGTAAGGTGAAGAGGCCAAGGCCAAACCGGTCAGGTAGTCATCTTAGCCACAACGACACTTGGACTCAGCCTCAGCCCCCACTGGACTCTTTCAAATTGAAACATCAAGGACTTTGTTATTGTGAAAATCAAATCTGAAGTAGTTCATAACTTAGACATGGACGTTGATGCTTACTTTCCACTGGGCTAGAAATCAGAATAGGGAATAGAGAGTGGGAAGCTGCCGTCACAGCGCAGTGCTCTGGTGCATTGATGGACACTGGAACTACAGTACAGAGCGAGTAGTGATCATTTATATATGTTATGATTATGCTATTTGACAAAGTGATAGTTCTCTCCAAAAAAGAGAAAGTTTACTCGCAATTTACTTCCTTGAGTTGTTGACTTTGAGCTTCTTCTGATGAAGACTGATACTGAGGAAAGCTGAAAACCTGCAACCATTGACTTCCATACTAGAAAAAACAAACACTATAGAAGTCAATGCAGGTTTCCAGCATTCTTCAAAATATCAGAAGAAAGAAACTCAAAGGTTTGAAACAAGTAAATAGTGAGTAAATGACGACAAATTGCATTTTAGGTGATTTATAACTTTAATATTGTGTTGAAATTAGCAAAATTCTAGTCGCATTTCTTGATTATTGATAAAAGCTAGATTAACATCCAAGCAGATGCTACACAAACATGAAAGGAAAACTCATGTAGAGAAGTAGTTTATAACTTGTTTGTACAGATTGAGACAGAAATTAAAATAAGCACCGTCCACAATACACATTATTTCAAAGAAGCTTGTTTTAATGCTTTAACATTAGTCAGGGTGATGTCAAAATAAATGATCTTTTAACTGCTAGAGATACATCTATATTATGTCGTTTTAGCCACTTTTAGTGAGGAAATTAATACATTTAACACAATTATATAAGCCAATATGTATTCAAAAAGTATCAATATAAATCAGCAATTTACTTAGTGTCCTAAATATGGCAATAGCTGCACGCAATGCAACGCGTTGTGACACAAATTCCCAATCTCTATAAAGAAATGGTATATGGGGAAAAGGAAACTATTTTATACTTAAAAATAAAAACTGTACACAATAATAACTGCACATGCACAAAATCATAAACAAAATATCTAGTAATTCAAATATGAAAAAAAAATCAGCTACAATCTTGAATAATAAATAAACAGGTAATAATAGATGTGACAGGCCTAAAGGCTTAAATTCACATAACACTTCATTAGCATTACATTGTGAAAACAGAATGAATCCAGAAATCTGTGGTTTGAGTTTCTTTGCCCCCCCCCCTAAATAAAATTATACAAATCTTTGCATTCTCAGCAGCACAAGCAGATGTTGCCTTCATGACAGTATAAATGTCAAATTAGAAAATGTTTAAGCTCATATTAATGACACTGAAGTCACTTGTAAGCAGCATTAAACCTGGGGGAATTCAAAACTGGGTAATATGGTGTTACATGCTTATTTTTTTCAGATATCCTCTGACAATAGAGATGTCCAGTCGTGCTCCTAAAGGGCTGCTGTCCTGCAGAGTTCAGCTCCTAATCTGAAGATAATCAGCATCCAGAGCGGGAGTGTGTTGGAGGTAAACTCTGCAGGTCAGAGCACTCCACAAGCAGAACAGAGGGACACGAATAACAGAATAATTGATATAATTATAGAATAGATATGAATATAGAATATGAATATAGAATAACTGTAGAGTTAGAATACACAAAGTTAAACTACTTCAGAAATGTGTACAATGATGTAATTAAGTGTTTTTAATCGTCTCTGTGATTTTAATTGGCTTACATTGTATATTTTGATACTTTTGAATGAAAAAGATCTTTTTTTCTGCTGCTACGATGTTTTTTTTAATACATTTATAGTACCAGATTTTATTTGTTACTGAGTGGAAGGTAATTTTGTTCCACAATACATCTACTGTGATGTTTTGAATGACAAAATAAAAGAAACTTGATAAATTGATCAAATAAAGTGCTCTCTGCTAAGACAGTACTACATGACTGAACACTTACTGCGTCCTCCACCACCGCCGCCTCCACCACCACCGCCGCCTCCTCCTCCTCCACCACCATAATAACCTCCTCCTCCTCCTCCACCACCGCCGCCGCCTCCTCCTCCTCCATAGCTGTCACGGTCTCTGCGCGGACCCCGGGCGTGCTCCACCATCACCCTCTCGCCACACAGCTCTTTACCGTTTAGCTCATACACGGCATCGTCCGCATCACGGGTGTCTTCAAACTCCACAAAGCCATACCTGGAAGAACAGCACCCATCAGGCTCAAACGCAAAGCTCACCAACTAAACGCACACAGCAGAGAACGGTCCAGAATTTTATACTTGACGCGTTCGCCGTTGTACTATTAATTGAAACAGGGGGCGACTCTGAATAACTATCATGACAATCCATCAGCGAGTGAAGTTGCTAAATGAATGAATTTAACTATACATAAAATTAATGTTTTGGATGATATTGCAGGAGACTCGTAGAAATATTTGCTTTTAATACAGTTAGTTAAACGAGTAACTCAGCCAACGTTTCACATGTCCAAGCTAACGGCATACTTGACGCAAAAACATTTATACAATAAAAACTGTAATTTACTTAAACATTTGACAACCTGTGCACAAAATGGATGCACTGTTTTTCCCTCAAAGCTTCAAAGGAAACTTCTAGGACTTCACGTCAGGCAGTTGTCTTGGATTTATAAAGGTGTTGCATGTGAAAATTCCCCCAGCTCGTACAGACTTGACTCCAAGTCATGCATCTTCGAATGCAGAGCCACGTGCAAAGTAAAAAAAAAAAAAAAAAAAGAAAAAAAAAAAAAAAAAAAAAGTTGTGTTCCGTCAGCTGAAATCATGTCATGCGCACCCAAACCAAATCTCTGCGATAATGTCACATTCGCCACGCAAGTATAAAGTTCAAATATAAAGTAGGGCTGGCCGATAAATCAGTATCGCTAATACGCAGTATTCGTAATATGTGGCTGCTTTGCATATTTATTATTTATTTATTGCCACATCAGCAACTTATGGCTATTTCATGGCAAGATGAATATACATACAAATTTGTTTTTATCATATATTTTTATTACAATAAAAAGTTACTTAGATAAATATATAGAATATAAAATAAATCAAATTCACAAAAATACATTCAAAGTTAAATAAGATTTTTCAGTTCAATTTTTAATAAATAAATTTAAGACTCTTCCTGGTGGTACAGGGCTCGAAATTAACATTTTTACTTGGTAACACTGGTGCTCCCAACTTCAAAAATTTAGGAGCACCGGAAAAAATTGAGGAGCACCCACCAAAAATGAATGAGCACCACTGCAAATTGTATATTAAGGGATTTATTGTATTTGAAAACAATCAAGACTAACAAAAACCAGAAACAACTAACTAATGCTGTGATGACTTATTGATATCTGTGCAATAATTCCAAAATGAATGTCTAATAATTATAAAATATGATTATAGATGATGATGTCAATAATACAATGAATTACATTTCTCATCACGCTGCCCTGAATGTGCTTGAATGCGAGTTATGTACTGTAAAAGGTCCTGCTGTTACTTTATGAAAAATAAATTTACGGTTTGCATCAAACAAAAATTAAGCATTGTAGTAAGTAATATTTATTTTGCACTATTGTTTTTATATGCATGTCAATTTTATAAGTTATATTTCTGCTACAAAACAAACGTCCAATTATAATAAATCATTCAATATAATGCTGAAAGCTGCAAAGCAGTAAATAGAAAAATAATATACATCTCAAGAAAGAATGGACCAAAGAAAGTAAGAAAAGTCTCACTTCTACCACTCTTTAAAAGTTTTGGTTTGGGTTTGTGTCATTGTAAATGCTCAGTCTTGTTATGCGGTGTTTTAGTTTTCTGTGTTTGTGGAAACCCAATATAAGAGCAGGCAGAGGAGGATTCTCGTGAGGACCACCGGCGCAAATACCGTTCTTTGGTATTAGCTGCAGATTCAACTTAGTAAAGGTGACCTTCTTTAACGATGATGTGTACAGTGTTGGATTTTACATTTAGCGGACATTTGCGCTGAACATGCAGTGAATGCATCGCATCGAGATTCGGGCCCCTTCTCTGAAAACACTCAATTGATCTCGGCTGGCGCCCTTAAAAGCTCCCTGTTTTCTGACAGCGGAAAGCATTGAGTGATTGACAGCTAATATGAACCAATATAGCGGCAGGGAAGTCCGATTCAGCACATTTTTAGAAAAAAAATAATAATAATCGAAACAAGTCGCACCACAACCATTATATGCAATCGCACAAATGCTCCCAAATATATTATGAGGTCGCATATATTAAATTTCGGGCGCATATGTGACCAAAATGGTAGCAATTTTGAACCCTGTGGTACCTTTTTAAAAATGTCCATTAAAGTACTCTCCTTATAAAAATTGTCAAACTGTATTTAAACTGCCACATTCCAACAAAACATGTTTGATAGTAAGAGCAGCCTGGCAGTAATTACATTTAGGTGGGTCTTTGTTATTGAGTAAATCCAAATGAGTCAACCTAGAATGTCCATTTTGACATCTAGTATAGATATTTGATCATGCCTGGTCTCAAAATTATAATTTGCTAAGTGTCTTCCATTTATTTTCGGGTTAATTTCATGTAATTTATTATTTATGCAGTGGTCCCATTCCCTTAGCCATGTTACATTTATGTACAAATTAATTGTGGGTTTCAAGTCCTCAGTCACTTTCAAGGAGATGTCAAGCCTGTTTTTGCTGCTTCATCTGCTAGTTCATTTCCATGTAGTCCCATATGACCTGGAATCCAACAGAAGATAATGTTGAGATAATGTTGAACTTATTTTCTAGTGTTGTCATTTTCTTTACAATCTTAACTCAGTGTAGATGGGGGAAAACGAAGACATCTGAAAACGAAGGCGGGGCTGCAGACATTCGCCTATCTGATTGGGGCTTTTTCCTCAATATTAAGTAGCCTTCACACAGTTTAGTCCTGCATCCTCACCGTGTCAGTTCAGACTTCGCAAATTGATAAGGAAAACAAACTCCCAAGTGTGTACTTTATGAAGTCATTCACATCACCCTGGCTATGCTGTTTCACTTTCTTAACAATAAAATGAAAACATGACGTGAGGAACTGCCTATTTTCATTTTGATATTAGCAACTTAAGAGACATGAAAAATGTTGAGGCGTCAGGTGAGTGCATAATACAAGCGTCATCTTCATGCATATTTGTAACAAAACGGAGTCTATAATGACTCCTTTCATTTTCATTGAAAATACGAAACATATCCTCTCTTACATTGAATATATTAAGTTTTAATAATTAATAATGACCATTATAAAAGTATAACGCACAATAAGTTTATACAACAGAGAAAATGAAGGCAAGCAATCAGTCAGATGTGCAGAATTGTCCGCGGTTACATTAAGATGTTAACCCATCTTATCTTTGCGCTCAGCCAAAACACGTTACCTGAGCACAAGTAATAGATTCAAAAGACAAGTCCGAGAATATGTACTTAGACAACAAGATTAATTAATTATCACATTTAACAAATATAGTAAGATTAGATCCAGCGGGAGATCCGTAATGAACAGTCCGACGAGCACAGCTCTCATATGGGTATGTGCTCAAAGCATGTTGCAGTGCATGCCAGAGAGTGTGTGTGTGATTACGTGATGTGCGTTTTCACTGCTTTAGTGTAGATGGAGAGCTGTTCAGAAACGCTGGGCGAAACGCCAGTTTGGATGTGGATCATTTTCATTCTAAAACGCCGTTTTAAAACTAAAACGTACTAGTGTAAACGGGGCGTTAGAAGCTTCAAGTGCTTGAAGACAAGATTTGGAATCTGTGCAGATTAAGAAGCTGTTTTGCATGTAGGGAGCAACACGCACATGGTGATGTGCACACAATTTCTAAATACACCTAACTAAAAAACATCTGAATGTCTCGATCGCGATTCATGCAGGTAAAACGAACCCAACCTGCTCTATATACACATTTCAGTAATAACGGCAATGCAAGTTTGTGTATAGCACATTTTATACACAGTGGCAATTCAAAGTGCTTTACACAAAGAATAAAATAAAAACAAAATTAAAAAAGTATAAGAAAATATAAACAAATAATAAAAATTAAAACCCAGATAAAAACGGATTAAAATCATGCAAAATCATGCATGAGCTGATGCACTGTTTGTTTAACATCGAGAGGACATGCACATCCGCGAATGAGGTCTACTCTAGTGAACAAAACCTGTTTAGGCTGTGAATAACAGATTATAAACATCATTCAGTTTGTTGCACAGATCTATCGTTTGGGAGCCGCGCAGGAAGTATGATTCACATTCATGTTTTTTCTCTCTTAAAGTAATGGCAGCCATGACATGAGCACTATTGGCAGTGAAAGTGAAACCAAAACCGCACACGTCATTTAAATGATCAAATTGCATTTTAGAGTTACGATTCCGACAAAAAAATTGATATTTTTTTCTTTGATACCAAACACAAAGTGTTGTGCATGAAAATAAATGTTTAACCATCCGGACTACTCTAGCCTATATACAATGTTGAATATAATGCATGGGGAATATGAGAATCTCAAATGACAAACATAATTTAACATAAGAATTATGAATAGTTGTATTCTGTAGTGCTGTGCAATATTATCGATACATCTGACTATTGCGATAATTTCTTTTACGATAGTGTATCGATAGTCCAACCTCAAGTATCGATTCAAGTTGTGCCAAATGACCTCCTCCTCCACTTCTGTAGATGTCGCTAACTCGCGATCAACAAAACACCAAGTAGTACGGTATCAGAAGCAAGAGTGAACATGGCGGAAAATATAAAGGTGCCTCCAGCTTTTAGAGCTGACGTGTGGCTGCACTTTGGTTTTAACGCTATTAGGGTTGGGTCGATAGACAATGCCATCGCCAATGGCCTATAGACATCATGATGCTGCTAAGGCGGCATCACCGATCCTCCGCACTGCCCCCGTTGCAAACCCACTCGTGAAAAACACACTCAGCCCCCGTTTACACTGATACAGCTTAGTTTTAAAATGGCATTTTAGAACGAAAATGATCCACATCCAAACTGGCGTTTCACCAAGCATTTCCGAACAGCCCTCCGTCTGCTGAAAACGCACATTACGTGACCACACACACTGTCATGCGCTTGTCTGAACTCCAGAAAAGTGTACGGACTCTATATTTTATACAGTCATTGGTACAGACAGTTTATTAAGGATGTACCGCTGGATTGCGTCTCACTATAAGTTAGTTAAACGTGATATTTAATTAATCTTGTCTCTATCTAACGACTCTTCAGTCTTTTGATTCTCTCAGGTAATGTGTCACAGCATCAGTACACTGCTTCTGTCTTTCGCTTTCACGCTTGGGCTAGGTAATTTTAGTCAAAACCTCAGATACTGTTGGTTAGTTTCTGTTGGTTGTGCACTTTTTTTTACCAAGCAAGTGTGTGGACGCCATAACGGCACGGTTCACTCTGCCTAGTCATGCCAGATCGAGTCCCGCGGAAAAACGTGATTGACAGGTGGTAATTTGTGTGTAACTTATCTTTATTTATTTATGATTTGGTTATGAGTAAAACAAAGGCCATGCGGGTCAGGTAGTTGAAACGGTAGGCAACAAATAATTAGTTATTAATTTATTAATCATTCATAAATAATTAGTTCACCTTCCCCTATGACGACGATGCCATGGTCCATCGCCATGTTTCACATTAGACATTGTACGATGCCAAATGGGTCACCATAGCCCAACCCTAAACGCTATACCAGTGAGTACTGAATTAGATAAAAAATAAATGCCATTTGTAAGCTTTGCAATATACAAAGTTCTCTGTTCAATCACACTGTGCAGTTTTAGTGAATTGGAATGGATGGAAAATAAATTGGAATTTTTATTTGTCTGCCGACTTTATCAAGTTGTCAATATAATGTGACACGCACACTAATACAAACTATTGCAATATATCACAATATTTATTGTATCGCAATATATCATATCATGACCCATCTATCGCGATATATATCGTATCGTGAGGCCTTTGCCAATACACAGCCCTAGTATTGTGTAATGTGTCCTGGTTGTTAAATAACAGTAAAGTCTGTTCAAGTCCACCATTCAAAGTCTATAAAAAAAAATTGCATTTTAACCAACAGCAGACCTACACATAGGCCTAATATTATTAGTTTTTATCATAACAATAACCTACATATTAACCTTTATATTTTACATCTACAGAATCGTGAGAAAATTGTAATCTTTATTATCAATGCTCTGCCAGTGAGAGTGGTTGAACTAGAGCGCATCAAATGAAAAGCGCCTTGAAGGGGGCAGGAGACATCAGATACTAGAAAGCATTTGATTGGTTATGATGTGATGAGAAACTGAAGTATGAAGAATAGAGGTAAAGTTGGTTTTATATTCGCACATTCGTTCATTTACAAGTCTATATATTGTTTACCATGTTACTTTGAATATTCGATCGGAATTAGCATGCAAGTATGACTTCAACACAACATTAACAATATCTAATTGGCTGTGAACAATGTTGTACTTTGATAGTCATTGGCTGCTTATATGATTTCCCTATTTAGAATTAGCAAAGAATACCTTTATGAAATTATAATCAAGGAGAATGTCTGAATATCCCAATATAAAACCAACTTTACCTCCATGTATGAAGAACATTTAGGCGGAAGTGACAAACTACAAGCTTTACATGTTCATATTAGTTTTACATCTTCTAAAAGTGAATTGTCACTGTTTTTGGGCACACTAGCTAATAGATATCTTAAAAACTAACAATACTGATATTAACATCTACAAAGCTTTAATTTTATGGGACCTTTGAGAAAAAAAATGTGATTCTCATTTGAGCCAGAATCATGCAGTCCTATTTTATTGTTTAAGACATTTCTAAGGACTTAAATGAAGTGAGTTTAGGGTACAAATGTCATTGAGATATTTGCACATGCTTTCAAGTTAAACATTAGCAAGATTTACTACAAAAGGCTGTAGACCACAGAGAAGCTGCACAGACAGCTGTCAATATTGCAGAATGATTATTTAAGATTTGACTATCACGTGCAAAATATTGTGTAGCTTGGAAATGAAGTATAGATGTGTAGTGAATGCTGCTCCAGCTGAATACTTGCTGGAGGTCCTCAGATGATTAAAGAGTCTGCTTTATAGACAAATGCGCACAATAAATCGCATGTCACTTATCGTTCAGCCTCAGCACAGACCAATAGCAGGATATTGCTATTATTATATTGCAAAGGACCAGACCCGGATTAAGAATTCAGAGGCCCCTGGGCACAATGTCTTGTAGGGCCTTCTACAAGGCCGCACCCCTATAGTTGAATTAAAAAATTAGATTAATATAATATTTTTTAAATAGTTAATCTATAATATTTTGCCCACATTTTTAAAATAAATGACATAGTCATATATTTATAGTCAACAAAGATTTACCTGATTTTAAAAGATTTAAAGCACACTTTGATAAAAAAAAATACTAATTAAACTAGTGAAAATTAATGGTCTTTAATATACTTGTTCCAAGTTTACTGAAGCAGTACTAAAAATGTATATTTAAGGGTATTTTTAATGTATAACTTCTACAAACTTATAATGCATATGATTTGGATATAACACCTCTCCAATCCAGTTCTATGAATCTGAGTCTTTCATAATACACACACTGATTAATGATTCCTGCTGTCTCCCACGTGATGAAGAAGAGTAGGCAAAAAGCACTTGATTTTAAAGCTGAAAGTATCCGAAATCACACACAGTGTACCAGTTCTCTTCTGTCTCTCTCCTCTTCAGGTGCCTTTTCTGTCTCTCTCTCTCTCCATGAGGTCGGAGAATATGAGTGAAGCAGGGCGACTAACATTGTAAATACAGATTAATTATATTAAGATGTCACCAACATTTAACACCAGGTGGAAAATAACTTTATAGAATATTTATTATTATTATCCTTATTAAATACAATGTGACTAATTTTACATACTTTATTTAAATTTTTAAACAAAAACATTTCCTTTCTATTGAAAATAAATGTATTTCCAATCTGATATGTAATAGGAAAAAAAGAAGAACGTGTTTATCAGTCGCTGGATTCGAAAACATGTTAACATGCACTTTACAAACTACGCCACACCCACCTGCTGTCTACTGCGCTCTTTAGTTATGTTGTCTCTGTTGATCAAACGGTGCTGGCGGGAAGCACTCAACTAGCTTATTCCAACGAGGTGCGCTATTTGCACTTAGCCTAAACAGACACTCCAAAATCAGCATTTCCCCCCGCCTTCGCAGGGGCCTTAAGTGCGCAGGGGCCCCTGGGCCTGTGCCCATAATGCCCATAGGTTAATCCAGCCCTGCAAAGGACTCTTACCAATGCCTAATATTTTCAAATCAAATTATGTTTTGATGCATTTACATAAAATGCTAAAATGTGTTCATGGGGGCATAATCTTTACTTAAAAAAGGAAAACACTATATATTTGACACATTCAATGCATTTTAGGCTACTGTATAAAATATATACCTGAGCAACTGAAGATGCAGTCAGGTATCTTTAGGTCATTCTGTGGTCGTGTCACAAATTTAGGTTAATCTTACATAAAGGTAAAGTTAGTTTTATATTCACACATTCGTTCATTTAAAAGTCTCTATATTGTTTACCATGTTACTTTGAATAGTCGATCGGAATTAACATGCAAGTTTGACTTCAAATCAACATCAACACTCCAATTGACTGTGAACAATGTTGTACTTGAATGTTTAGCTGCTTATATGATTTCGCTATTTAGAATTTGCAAATAATATTTTTCTGAAATGTGATTATTAAGAAGAAAAGTCTGAATATCCGAATTTAAAACCAACTTTACCTCTATTAATCTTAGACCCACTCCTTGGGGAAATTGGATCTTTATAAATAAACCAATATAACGTTATAAAGCATTATTTTGGTAGCTCATGCCGCCTATAAACAATGTTTAAGCTCATGCTGTCCATCAGACAGAAACCCTGAGGGCTGTTAATGTTATACTTGCTGTTTGTCTGTTACGTTATGTCTTTAGCATGTTTTAGCTTTTTGCTAGCATGTTAACACGTTGCATAGCTAGCATATCCAAACTCCAAAGCTAGTTGTTGGATTTTTGCTAGAAACTACTTTCGTCTTAGAAACGTCTTTCACGCCTCTCAGAGGATGTAAAGGTAATACATAATGTTTGCATGGCATAGATAATATTAAACGCTACAGGGACGCAAACATACGAGGCCCCACATGTGACATTCGTTTGACAAAAAGGGGAATTTCACCTTGTAATTTTTAAACAGTTATCTAAACTCCACGCAAAGAATTAATGAAAGAAAACGTAAACGCGGTTAAAGTTGCAGGCCTCCAGACTCCGCCCACTGGCGCTCATTTTCTCCCCGGAGCTGCTGGTGTTTGTAGGCCGACAAGAAGAGGCGCTTCAGCGGTGCAAACGTGGCGACTCCGGGTGCAGCACTTTTGCATCACAGACCAACTTTACCTCGCCACAAAAGCATTCCTGCTAAACATTTTACTGTTTAACCGCATAGTTAATGAATACATATTAAAAAACTGTCGTTTGTTTTAAAAGTGCCGAGCTCTCGCTGCACGCGTGTCTGGGGTCTGTCGCCGGAGTGAACTTACCCGTTCTTCAGGTCCACCTCCAGCAGCTTCCCGTAGCCACTGAAGAACCGCTGGATGTCCTTCTCGCGGACATGATAACTCAGCCTGCCGATATAAACCCGAGGCATGTTGATTTAGTTCGCGCTCAGTAGCCGCACCGCCGATTACCTCCAGTGCATGAAAACAGCCACAACAGGCTTTTTGTTCTGCGCTGAACCGGAAGCTCTCTTACTATCTACAGCGCGTATTCCAAAATAAGAGCCCTTTTTTACGTCCTGCACAAAACACTGACAAATTCATAAACGAGCGTTTATTATGTAATGGTAGTATACTCATTTGAGTGTTGGGGTATTTTAAGATTACGAGATTAACAGATTAAATGAACAGTGATAATATCTATAATATTCATATTTAAACAGTACAGTACACTGCTGTTGATGATGCTCATAAACAACAGATGTACATGATAGATATCCTAGCACACAACCAAACTAGAAACTATTTAATTTTGATAATAAAAACATTAAACTGGAACATAAAAACTGGATTTACACTAAAAACAAGAATCCTCCTAAAATCATCCCAAAGCTTAATAAAAAAAATCATCTTGTGGGCAGTGTCAAGTTTCATTTTACTAAAATCACTAAACTATTATATATTCAATTTTAAAACTCTAGTTAAAACTCATGTTGTAAAAATATGCAATCACAAATTCTTCAATATTATATTTGTTTTGATAGAAGTGATTTTATAATAAATAAATAAAAAAAATTTGAGGTGTCAACTTTAAATTTGGAATAGTACCATGGTCAAGACGATCTGCTGCAGTTCAAACTGAGCATCAGAATGGGGAAGAAAGGTGATTTAAGTGACTTTAAACGTGGCATGGTTGTTGGTGCCAGAGGGGCTGGTCTGAGTATTTCAAAAACTGCTGATCTACTGGGATTTTCACTCACAACCATCTCTAGGGTTTACAGAGAATGGTCAGAGAAAGAGAAAATATACAGTGAGCATTCTGTGGGCACAAATGCCTTGTTGATGCCAGAGGTCAGAGGAGAATGGCCAGACGAGGTCTGCAGAAGAGCATCTCTAAATGCACAAGTCCAAACCTTGAGACGGATGGGCTACAGCAGCAGAAGACCACACCAGATGCCACTCCTGTCAGCTAAGAACAGGAAACTGAAGCTACAATTTACAAAGACTGACTAAAATTGAACAAAAAAAGATTGTAAAATCGTTGCCTGGTCTGAAGAGCCTCGATTTCTGCTGCGACATTCAGATGGTAGGGTCAGAATTTGGCATCAACAACATGAAAGCATGGATCCATCCTGCCTTGTATCAATGGTTTAGGCTGGTGGTGGTGGTGTAATGGTGTGGGAGATATTTTCTTGGCATACTTTGGGCCCATTAGTACCAATTGAGCATCATGTCAATGCCACAGCCTACCTGAGTATTGTTGCTAACCATGTCCATCCCTTTATGACCACAGTGTACCCATCTTCAGACTCATTTCTTGAAAATGACAATGAGTTCACTGTACTCAAATGGCCTCCACAGTCACCAGATCTCAATCAAAAAGAGCACCTTTGGGATGTGGTGGACCGGGAGATTCTCATCATGGATGTGCAGCCGACAAATTTGCAGCAACTGCGTGATGCTATCAGGTCAATATAGAGGAAAATCTCTGAGGAATATTTCCAGTGGCTTGTTGAATATATGCCATGAAGGATTAAGGCAGTTCCTAAGGCAAAAGGGGGTCCACCTATTAAAGTGGTGAGTGTGTATATATATATATATATATATATATATATATATGTGTGTGTGTGTGTGTGTGTGTGTGTGTGTGTGTGTGTGTATGTATGTATGTATATGCTGTTGTCATTTTCCTCTCATGTCTTCCGGCATTAGTGTTATTTTTCAGCTCTAGGTTCACCTAACAGTGGGGGATGAAGATAGCGAAGGCCTCACCTGATTGGTCAGATTTGGATAAACAACCTACTGTATGCATGTACCACACAAATGTTTGGCTCATAAAATTAATTGGATTTACTGCACTTCTCCGTGATATGGATATCACAAATACTATCATCGCGATAACGATACTTTTTCGATATATTGTGCTGCCCTATTAACTATATTTTTTGAAGTGTGTACACTAAGATATAATCAAAGCAGCCATTTTTGATCATTCTAAGCTTTTCAAAATCAAATTCATGAAAAAAAAATCAGACTATGTAACTACAATGCATTATAAGAAAGGTTACTTACAAAACAAATCTCAATGAAAATCACACTGAAATTTATACCATCCTGGATATAAAAGTATTTAACTATTTTACAAAAATCCCTTTATAAGGGGTTTAAACACAGTTGTGTGTTAGTAGCGTGTGAATAAAGTCAGTCTCTAATGTTAAAAATGTATTAATAGTATTTTTTATAATCACACTTGATAAAAACAGTCTGCAGGAACACTTTGATTAACATTCTCCATTTGTACGTGTCATCAGAGGGGGAAAGCCCCGCCCATTAATGACCGTCTTTCCCTCATTAGCATAGGATGTTAGTCTTGTTTTTGAATCCGTCACTATGCTGACACGCAGGCATCTGTAGCTCCGCCCTTTTTTGAAAAGAGCACAATCTCATTTGAATTTAAAGCGACAGTCACCAAAATGGCACAATTACAATCAAAGCCTAAACGGGCAGTATCAAAGAGTTATAAAACGTTTGTAAAGGTAGCTTACCACAAACCTTAAATGAAGCAAACATTATTCTTTTGTTAAAACCTGATAAAGATCCTGTAAAATGTAATTCTTACAGGCCAATTTCTCTCCTGAACTCTGATAATAAAATTCTGGCAAAAATCCTTGCATTACGATTAGACAAAGTAATAGAAAATTTGATTTCAAAAGACCAAACAGATCGTCAGAGGCCGACACTCTTTTAGTAATATCCGGAGATTGCTAGGGGTAATCCACTCATCTAAACTTTCCCAAGACTCTGTCCCTCACGTAGTCATTTCATTAGATGCTGAAAAAGCGTTCGACATGGTGGAGTGGAAATAATTATTCTCTGCGTTGGAAAGATTTGGTTTTGGCACACAGTTTCTCTCATTGGTTAAATTATAATATTTTTCCCCTAAGGCATCAGTAATTACAAACAGAATTCGTTCAAAACCATTTCCCCTATCGAGGGGCACAAGTCAAGGATGCCCTCTTAGCCCTTTACTTGTACTTTAGCCATTAAGCCCCTTTTTTTATAGCGTTAAGATGCTCACAGCATTTTACAGGCATCAACAGTAGGGGCATAGAAAACAGAGTATCCTTATGTGCTGATGATATGCTGTTATACATTTCTGATCCGATTAAAAATATTCCACAGGTAGTTGAGATATTAAATCAATTTGGAAAGTTCTCAGGTTATAAGTTAAATTTTTCAAAAAGTGTTTGTTTTCCTATAAACAATAAGGGCCTCCATATCTCAAAAAAGATGTACCAAATCAAACTGTCTGTATCAGATTTTAGATATTTAGGGATAAATATTACACAAGGATTCCCTAACCTCTACAAAGAGAACTTTACTCCTTTAATTGAAAAATTAAGGCTAGAGCTCAAAAAATGGAACTTGCTGTTTCTTTCCCTTGCAGGAAGAATCAATTGTGTAAAAATGAACATTTTACCAAGATTTCTACACCTGTTCCAATGTATCCCAATCTTTCTATCTAAACATTCTTTCAGAATTTAGACAAACTGATCTCATCATTTATATGGGGTGGAAAAACACCTAGAATTTGGAAGGAATTTCTCCAAAGACCCAAAACTCAAGGTGGATTAGCACTTCCTAATTTCAGGTATTATTATTGGGCTGCAAATATCTCAAAAATATATTTTATTGGCTTCAAAACCATAAGGATGTTTGGTGTATTTCAGAATCGAACTCTTGTACTTCCTCATCCCTACCTGCTTTGGCTTTATCCAAAATGCCCCTTTGTATTACACTGTATACCCAATGCCCAGTTGTAGTAAATACCCTCAAGATTTGGTTCCAATTTAGAAGATCTTTTGATTTTAAAGACATCTCCATAGCTAGCCCTATATGCAAGAATCACTTATTTCTCCCTGGTCACTTATTTCTCCTCTTTAGTCAATGGCAACAGGCCTTGTTAAACTCAGTGACCTTTTTATTGATGATGTTTTTGCTCCCTTTACAACTCTCTCATCAAAATACACACTGCCTAGATCACATCTGTTTAGATATTTTCAAATTTGACATCTAATCCAAAATTATTGTCCCACATATCCCTCCTAATACAGGATTAGATGTAGTATTAAATATTCTCTTACATTTGAAGGGAGTAATTTCTAATGTATATAACACTTTAATGTCATTAAAAAATATTAATCTGGACAAAATCCATGCAGAATGGTCAAAGGATTTGGGAGTGGATATTTCAGAGGAATCCTGGAATGATGCTTTATTGAGAGTAAATGGAACAACCTCCTGTACTCGCTTAAGCTTGATTCAATTTAAAGTCCTCCACAGACTTTACTACAGTAAGGCTAGACTTTCCAGGATATACTCAAATGTAAGTGACACATGTGAGCGATGCCATTCTGCTAAAGCAGATTTGGCTCATATGTCTTGGGCATGCCCTAGACTGTTTGATTATTAAACAACTATATTTAAAATTCTGTCTGAAGCATATAATAAAGACATTAGGCCTAGTTTTGAAATGGCTATTTTTGGAATACTTGAACAAGGTACAGTCATGTCCAATAATTATCAAGACGCTTTTGCCTTTGCGTGTCTTATGGCTCGGAGAAGAATATTGCTTGAGTGGAAATTAAGTAAACCACCTTTAGTTTCACTTTGGTTTAGTGATATGATGCTGTTTTTAAGATTGGAGAAAATTAAATACTCTCTTAGAGGATCCACTAAACGTTTTTATACAATATGGAATCCAATGATCTCATACTTTGAAAAAGGCTTAACACTTCCCCCAAACTAAAACTAATAGGGAAATTAAAAGGTCTACGCTTAAAAGCATAATGCAATCAAACTCAATGGGCAAACATCACTGTTAAATACTTCCTCACTGTACTATCAAAACTTTGTGACTATGTAAATATTTAATTTAATTTAGTATTGATTTAATTAATTATTTTTTTGGGTTATTATTTTTGTTATTATTTGTTTATTTATTTATTATTTGTTTATTTGTGTTTTTTTTATTTTTGTAGGGAAGGGAGGTTGTTCATTGGGGGAAAAAGGTAAAAAAAAAAGAAAAAAAAATCTTGTCAAATCTTTGTATATAATAATTCACCTTGTTTTTCTTTCAATAAAAAACAATTATATATATATATATATATACATACATATAAAAAACGTTTGTGTGGTATTTTGAGATGAATCTTCACATACACACACTCTAGGGATATCAGAGACTTATTTTACATCTTGCAATAAGGGGCATAATAGGCATACCTGCTAACATTTGTGTCTGAATATCCAGGAGGGGGGTGTTCATAACACTGTTAAGAACCAGGATAGGATGCAGAGGGTTTTGGGCAGCCGCTGCGATCAGGTAGTGTAGCAAAATTGGCAGACTGTACTAAGACATTACAAGAGATTTCCGGGAGAAATAACGGGATGGTTGAAATACGGGGGACTCCTGGGAAAAATGGGAGTGTTGGCAGGTATGATAATAGGTGTACCAGTCCCAAACCCAAATCGTACATCAGTTCACCTCTGCATTCATTCAAAAGTAAAGACCGCGATTGGAAATGTTTCTTCCACATTTATTAGTTCTCTTCAAACCAGCAAGCAAAAGATAATTGTGCATTAATAAATCACAAGCATGTGAAGGTTTGGTTCACTGCAGCGGTTCTGCTAGCCAACAAATAAAAACATGCAATTTAGCACTTTTCTGCAATCCTCCAGATATCACACCAGCTCATATCGTAGCATTTTCCAACACTTTTCTAGTATAAATGTGCAATAGGAGAATAACGATAACTTTTGCCGTTGGGGAAAAAATAAGGTATAATTTTTATGATGATAAATATTTCAAAGTGCCTTCAGTGACTCTGTCTATAGACATACATTCAAGCATATCTATACACATTGATGCATATTTATTTCTGTGTAAAAGGAAACATACACAACGAAAGCTGCTAACACAAGATCAATGAGTGTAGCACGTCAGGATAAGATAAGACTGATGATTGATGCTCCGAAACAAGAGATCCAGACGTATTTTAGTGATTCAACATGATGATCGTGTAATACGCTTTCGGGACATTGTCATACTTTGGTATTGAAAAGATATTCCCAGTTTGGCATTTGCTTGTTAAAACAAAACAAAGAGCAAAGTGTGGTGGGATGTGTTTGACACTGATGTGCTCGATGCTCAATCTTTTATCTTACTCTCCAGGAAATCTTGAATTTTGTTTATTTTCTCCTCCTGTTGGTCCAGCAGGTCCAGGATGACCCCCATGGGGGTCTTCTTCAGGCCAACGCCTTCGATTTTGTTCTCCAGCTTGTTCTTTATGCTGCGCAGTCTCAGAGAAGCGTGGATCAGGATCACTGCGGACACAAGACCAAATATTACAAATTAGACCGTAGGGCTGGATGACATAGTTACAGCATCTACATAGCAATTTGCAATTTTCACATCGCAGGGTCTGCAACGTGGAGTCAGATGGAAACTTGGTTTCTAAAATAAAAATTTCAGGTGATTCATTCATTTTCCTTCAGCTTAGTCTCTATTAATCAGGGGTCGCCACAGCGCAATGAACCGTCAATTTATCCAGCATATGTTTTACGCAGCGGATGCCCTTCCAGCTGCAAACCAGTACTGGGAAACACCCATTAACGAACATACACTACGGTAAATTTAGTTTATTCAATTCACCTATAGCATATGTGTTTGGACTGGGGGCGGGGGGAAGAACCAGAGCTCCCAGAGGAAACCCACGTCAACATGGGGAAAACAAGCAAACTCCACACAGAAATGCCAACTGACCCGGCCGGGACTCGAACCAGCGATCTTCTTGCTGTGAGGCGACAGTGCTAACCACTGAGCCACCATGTCGCCATTTCAGGTTATGGTTGGGACAAAAAGTCATTTTAACATGGGAATTATTCATTTTGTCGCGTGTAGTTAGGACACGGTGTAGGCTCGATAGTCAGGCACACTCGCTCATGTTGGTGTCGTCAATCTGGCAACCTGTGTTTGCATGGAGGCTTCAGGGGAGGGGCCGGATAAAAAAGTGATTTGAAATAGGAGTGCAATGCATAGTTTAAACACTTGGTGTCTACCTTACATACTGCACCTTTAAGCCAGTTTAAATAATTCATTCATTCATTTTCTTTCAGCTCAGTCCCTTAAATACCAGGGATCTCCACAGCAGAATGAACCACCAACAACTCTGGCATATGTTTTACACAACGGATGCCGTTACAACAACCCAGTACTGGGAAACACCTGTGCACATGCATTCAAACACTACGGCTCATTTACAGTTGCAATCAGAATTATTGGCCCCCCTTTGAATTTTTTTTTCTTTTTTAAATATTTCCCAAATGATGTTTAACAGAAAAAGGAAATGTTCACAGTATGTCTGATAATATTTTTTTCTTCTGGAGAAAGTCTTATTTGTTTTATTTTGGCTAGAATAAAAGCAGTTTTTAATTTTTAAAACCCATTTTAAGGTCAAAATTATTAACCCCTTTAAGCTATTTATTTTTTCCATAGTCTACAGAACAAACCATCATTATACAATAACTTGCCTAATTACCCTAACCTGCCTAGTTAACCTAATTAACCTAGTTAAGCCTTTAAATGTCACTTTAAGCTGTATAGAAGTGTCTTGAAAAATATCAAATATTATTTACTGTCATCATGTCAAATCAGTTATTAGAGATGAGTTATTAAAACTATTATGTTTAGAAATATGTTGAAAAAATCTTCTCTCCGTTAAATGAAAATTGGGGAAAAAAATAAACGGGGGGCTAATAAATCAGGGGGTTGAATAATTCTGATTGCAGCAGTTTTTAATCCAATTCACCTATAACGCATGTGTTTGGACTGTGGGGGAAACCAAACAAAGAATAAAGGATTAAAACTGATAAAAACAGATTAAAATGTGTTGAAACAGGTTATAAAAGAATGAAAAAGAAAAGAAAGACACAATAGTGTGATCTGTGGGACATAGCACAGTGCTTATTCAGTTAAGGCACAGCTAAACAGATGTGTTTTCAGTCTGGATTTGAATGTGTCTAATGTTGGAGCACATCTGATCATTTCTGGAAGCTGATTCCAGCAGTGAGGGGCATAGTAGCTGAAAGCCGATTCACCCTGCTTTGATTGAACTCTTGGAATTTCTAGTTTATATGATCCTAAAGATCTGAGTGATCTGTTAGGTTTGTATTCAGTCAGCATATTTGTAATGTGTTGAGGTCCTAGACCTAGGCCATTTAGTGATTTATAGACAAGTAATAATACTTGAATACTGAATGTAACTGGGAGCCAGTGTAAAGACCTGAGGACAGGTGTGATGTGCTCTGATTTTCTGCTTTTGGTCAGAATCCTGGCTGCAGCGTTCTGAATGAGCTGTAACTGAGCTGTTGCGAAGTATGCTATCCATATCAGATGCAGAATAGTTAGTTTATGCATTTATGACTTCTAGGCTGGATTACTGTAATGCTCTGTTTGCTGGTTGCCCAGCATCCTCTATTAACACACCTCAGTTTGTACAAAATGCAGCTGCCAGAGTTCTTACCAGGTCTAGAAAATATGATCATATCACCCCAATTTTATGCTCCTTACACTGGCTGCCTGTTAAGTTTTGTATTGATAACAAAATATTACTTCTTACCTATAAAGCCTAAAATAATCGAGCTCCTGTTTATCTAACCAACCTCCTGTCTCGCAACAATCCAACCCACTCTTTAAGATCTCAAAACTCAGGCCTTCTGGTGGTACCTAGAATAGCAAAATCGAGTAAAGGAGGTCGAGCCTTCTCATTTATGGCCCCTAAACTCTGGAATAGCCTTCCTGATAATGTCCGAGGCTCAGACACACTCTCGCAGTTCAAAACTAGATTAAAGACCTATCTTTTTAGCAAAGCATACACTCAGTGCATTACATAGCTGTATGACGCATGATGTGCCCCATGCTGTTTTTTTGGGGTTTTTTTGCTTCTTGTTTATTTACGCTATGAACAGCAGCTACACTAATTATTCTCTTTATTCCCTATTTCCACCTGGGGGTACTCATTCTGAGGCCCTTAGACTATGGTTTTCATCATCCTGGACCAGACCGTATCCTGAGCAGCTGCTGTGATGCCATGGTGGAGTGAAGAGCACGAGACTGATTCCTGTGATGCCCCAGGGACAGACGAGTCTTCGCTGAGGTCCAGCTTCCTGCGCCTAGACTGCAGCTCTGCATAAGACGTTTGCCACAGAAGATATGGTCGTGCCCAACTGAGTCTGGTCTCAAGGTTTTTTAAATCTTCACTTTCGCCAATTGGTGAAGTTTTTTCCTCACCGCTGTCGCCACTGGCTTGCATGGTTCGGGATCTGTAGAGCTGCGCATCGATGGTTTTGCTCTTCAGTGTTTGGACTCTCAGTAGTGAATATTAACCCACACTGACCTGAGCTAAACTGAACTGAACTTAAACTCTGAAAACTGAACTGACACTGTTTCAATTCACTATAATCTTGTATGTGAAGCTGCTTTGTCACAATCTACATTGTATAAGCACTATACAAATAAAGGTGAATTGAATTGAATTAAATAACTGTCTGACTGTCTTTTTGGGAAGTCCCGTGAGGAGGCCGTTATAGTAATCCACCCTGCTGCTGATAAAAGCATGAACAAGTTTCTCTAAGTCTTCACTGGAAACTAAGCATTTGATTCTTGCAATGTTTTTGAGATAATAGTATGCTGATTTACTAACTGCTTTGACATGACTATTGAAACCCAGATCTGACTCCAAAGTCACACCAAGATTCTTGGCCTTATTTTTTTGTTGTTTGACCCTTAGAGCCAAGGTATGCATTCACCTTGAGAACCTCATCTCTGTTCCCAAAAGCAATGACTTCAAATCTCTCTTTGTTTAACTGAAGAAAGTTTTGGCACAACTGTTCATTACATCAATGCACTGGCAGAGGGTGTCAATGGGGCTTTTATGCCACTGTCCAAAGGGGTACCAATCCGAACTGTACCGTACCACTTTTTGGTCACCCTTCCCAACAGCTGAACGCTATTGGTTTACAGAGATACGCCACACGCAGAAGCAGGAGAATGAAAACAAAAGAACCGGCATTTTTTAAATACACAGCCAAGACATTACACCGTAATAATATATACATATAATAATGAGCCATGGTCGACCCAAGCTCAAAAAAACCTTGTCGTTGTCTTGATGAACAGCCACAAAGCCAAAAAGAAGAGCAGATTTTTACGAGCCCGTCTAAAGCTGCGCAAGCATTTGCGTCTATATTTGAAATAATGAACTTCTTGAGCTGATAATAATGTGTGTGTGATTATTATAGTGTATAGTCGGAGTATATAGTATAGTGCTTCCGACATCCGATCCTGTCAGAAAAGAAAAGGACAAAGGCGGGAGTGAAACGCAAAAAAAACAAAGGAGAAACACGACAAAACACAGGAGCAAATTGTTTTAGCAACCTGAATCATGAACAAACTGCCATGTTTATCATCGCCTTTTGGACTATTATGAACTCGCAATAACAGAATTACTCTCTAACAGAGGTTACATGTGCTGCTGAAAAGTACAGACACAGATGAGAGATTTGCACTGACTGAGGGCTATGTTGTATGTTGTTTTTGAACCCAAACAAGGACTAAATGTATGCTGTGTGTAGTTTTTCTGTAGTTGGTAACATATCAGAGACTGTAAGGGTCTGTATGTGTTCATATATGTTGCATTTATTTATTTATTTATTTTATATTAATAATATTTATATTTTTAATTGCAGACGTTACAGTAGGCTATTTCGTCATTGATCTGCAGATTGATCTGCAGTTATAATCAAATATTTTCATGGAAAAGTTAGTAATAAACATTTTTACACAAGCATTTATATGTATAAAGCATCTGTTTTGTGAGAAGTGCTTCTCATATGCTATGTGAACGACCCGTACAGCTTTACTTTGACATTTTCTTAAGCGAGAATGACGTTGATTGAAACTTTCTGTTGTGCACCACGCCCACCAAAAGGGTACCCTTGGAAAAGGTGACCAGTACCGTACTTTACCGTAATATCAGTGGAAGCGGGCCATTAGTACTGTAGATCTAAGAGTCATCTGCATAGCTGTGGTAAGAGATTTGGTTCTTTCTCATTATTTGGCTCAGAGGGAGCATATAAAAGTTGAACAGGAGAGGTGCTGACCTATGGTCACCTATACCGACATCGTAACCTCTCCCTTCAAGGTAAGATCTAAACCACTGATCACCAACTGGCGGTTCAAGTGCCGAATCCGGCCCGCTGAGCAGTTCAATTCGGCCCTCGACTGGATTCCAAAATTGTGAGGATCAAAAAGAAAATAGTGGTCCACACTATTAAAGCAACTAAAAACAACAACAACTGAGTCTCTTGTCAGAATAACCACCATTTATGACTACATTTAGGCTACACTTCGGAATGAGGACAGACTCAGACCATGCGGCGTTAAGCATTTATTGTATCAAACAGGTTTTAGCATAAGTGAAGACCGGGTGGGGTGCAGGCGGAGTGCGAACGACGTGTGTGTGATGAAGAGCAAGGAGGGATGCGGTGGAGAGGGGTGCGCGTTGTAATTGAGCGGGAGGGAGACGCACGATTTCCGGGAGATTATCATTCGTTTGCAGGCATCCGGGAATCTCTATGCATTTGCAGGAGACTCACAGAACTTCCGGGAGACTTGGGATGTCTGCCTCAGGACTAAAAAAAAGGAGGAAAAACAATCTGGCACAACTTAAAATAGCATGGTAAATAAATAACCTGCTACCAGAACAAAACAGGTCACAAATAATGTTCGGACATCAAATGAAACGTTAAGTGGGCTTGAAATCACAATGCTGAAACGGGCTACTCACAGTGTTTAATCAATCGCTAAAGCTACATTTCCTCTTATTGACTAAAGCCTGGTTTATACTTCTGCCTCAAGTGATCACCGTAACCCACGGCGTATGCCTCGCGCGTAGCCGTGCATTTATACTTCTGCACGCTGTTTCTGTTTCTCTGCAATACACTTCCGAAACGCTAGCTGGCAGTAGGTGTTTATGTTTCTCTGTGTCGAGTTTCTTCGCTGGTGTTTTGTGTTTTCTGAACACTTCCTTAATGTACAAGTGGCTCAAATTCGCTCATTTTGAGGCAGGAACCGGCGGACGTGCAACAAATTTAATCATGAGGTAAACACAAAACAACAGTCTCCATCCAGAACTCCTTCACGGGACTCCACACTTGTAAACACTCGCTGCATTGGGCGTGCGGCTCTCACCTCCGCCCACACTCGTCAGCGCTACCAAGCCGACCAATCACAGAGCTTGCGCTACGTGTATGCATTACATTTTTTGAGAGGTGCGCGTCAACGTCGCCGACGGTTACGGCGAGGGGCTATGCGTCCACGCGTAGTATACGCGTGCGCTTGATGCAGAAGTATAAATCGGCCTTTAGCCTAATTGAGTTGAGGCAAAATATCTATCCCTCCTAGTGGTTGACTGTGGTATAGGTGATGGGAGCCTGAATCAAATGCCTTCAGTTTTGTAATGAAATTGAAAAAGTATAAACATTAAACACAATGTTAAGCCAAAATGAGATTATTATTTGATTTTCTTCTTGGGGGTCAGGCCCCCAAGGAGACTGTCTGGTAAAACTCTGGCCCTCTGACAAATATAGTTAATGACCTCTGATCTAAACCATTTGAGGACTGTCCAAGACAGCCCAACCTTCTTCCTGTTTGATGTTTGACAGCAGTTTATCAGGAAGTGACGATTTTGTTCTCATTAGACAGAAATGTTTGATGCAATATTCCGGTTTTTAAAAATATATTTAATTCAAATCTTTGGATGGAAACATAGCACTGATGATCAAAATAGTGTCTTTGTTTGGGGTAAAAGTCAAGAAAACTGCCAGCAAAACAGGGACAGAGATCAGCCAGTAATAAGCAAGTACTCACAGAGCATGGGGAAGGTGATACCAAAGAGAAACACCATCACTCCTCCACACAGGGACAACAGGAAGTAGCTGATTCCCATCACAGCCACCACGAACAGGCTGGGGTTTTTCTTCTTGAAGTTCTTGATGATGGTTTTATTCTCTCCGGCCCACACCGAGCCCATGAAGACCAGAGCCACCACTGCGCCGCCCAGAAACATGCCCACCGGGTTCAGAAAACTGCAGAGCATTCGAAAAGAAAACACAACGTTGATTAAATGGATATCAATGAACGAATAACACGATTTGATCGCTATTGTTGTAACACAAAACAGCACTAAACATCCTTGTGGGTGAGAGAAAGAATTTAGCAAGCTAACAAATCTACTAAATCCTAGTTGTTAATAATCATTTTACAAGGATTGGGATTATTTTGTAGCAGACAGCATCTGCAAATATACAAAATTAGTAATAAATAAACACAAATTAAAGCACAGAAGAAAACAATCGAACACATTCATTCATTCGTTTTCTTTTCGGCTTAGTCCCTTTATTAATCTGGGGTCGCCACAGCGGAATGAACCGCCAACTTATCCAGCACATGTTTTATGCAGCAGATGCCCTTCCAGCTGCTACCCATCACTGGGAAACATTCATACACACTCAATCACACACATGCTGCTCTTCTCCTGGTGTAAAGGCCGATTTGGTGTAAAGGCCGTCAAGCGCACATGTATACTACGGCGCAGCCTACGCGTGGACGTATAGCCTCTTGCCGTGGCCGTCAACCGCCACTGCCAACTTATCCAGCATATGTTTTACGCAGCGGATGCCCTTCCAGCCGCAACCCATCTTTGGGAAACATCCATACACACTCATTCACTAAGGACAATTTAGCCTACCCAATTCACCTGTACCACATGTCTTTGGACTGTGGGGGAAACCCACGCGTAGCAGGGAGAACATGCAAACTCCACAGAGAAACACCAATTGACCCAGCCGAGGCTCGAACCAGCGACCTTCTTGCTGTGAGACGACAGCATTTTATTTATTTCTTTTTCTTTTTTTTTTTAGGGGGAGCTGTGCCCCAGTACAGCTTTATGTCTAGCAACGCTCCTGGTTCGTCCATTAAGTAAAAGCAATAACGCATTTTTCGTGAACTAGTTACTACCCAGCTGAAAAAAACTGCTTAAACCAGCCTAACCTGATTGGCTGGTTTTAGCTGGTTGCCCAGCCTGGTTTTAGAGGGGTTTTGGCCATTTCTAAGCTGGTTTCCAGCCATTTCCAGCCTGGTCTTAGCTGGTAAGGCTGGAAAATGACCAGTTTTAACCAGCTTAAACCAGCTTGACCAGCCTGGTTTAAGCTGGACATAGCTGGTTTTGGCTGGTCAAGCTGGTTTAAGCCGGTCAACTCCGAGCCTGACCAGCTAAGACCAGACTGAAAACGGCTGGAAACCAGCCTGGAATAGCCAAAACCCCTTTAAAACCAGGCTGGTCGACCAGCTAAAACCAGCCAACGGTTTAAGCTGGATTTTTCAGCAGGGTACTTAATGCTAAAACACTGGTCCAGTTTGGCCTGAAATAAATAGAGGTAAAGTTGGTTTTATATTCGGATATTCAGACATTCTCCTTAATAAATTTAATTTCAGAAAAGTTTTATTTGCAAATTCTAAATAGGAAAATCATATAAGCAACTAATGACTATCAAAGTACAACATTGTTCACAGTCAATTAGTGTTGATGTTGTTTTGAAGTCAAACTTGCATGCTAATTCTGATCGAATAATCAAAGTAACATGGTAAACAATATAGAGACTTTTAAATGAACGAATGTGCGAATATAAAACCAACTTTACCTCTATCTGAAATAAAGCGGTCTGTTGAGTTATTTGTGACTCACTGATTCCACACTGTGGAAAACAAAAGGCCTGTGAGGCTGACAGAACGATAAACCGCTATAAACGTCCAGGCAGGGCAGGGTGGGTCCACCTTAAAACACATTCCGCACAGGAACAAGACATATTTCGCATGTCTTATTGATAACAAGCAAAGATACATATGTTTAAAATCATTACCTACAAGAGCCTCTCATCTTAAACAATGCAGTTCAAGCTGGTGCGACATTTACGCAAAAAAAGACCCAGGGATAAGTAATAATAATAGCATCATTTGTTTACAGATCAAATATACATTATGTAAACGAACTTTACCAACCCGACAATCAGAAACACGACGATGGCGGCAGCGAAGTAATTGGTCTGAAAATAAAGCAAATTGCTGATCACTCTGTTATTCCATTTGCTTAAATCGGACACATCGGGTTTGGAGAATCGGTCGACACCAGGGTAAAAATCGTCCCATGGTCTCATCGGTGCGAGCTCCATCCCTGCCATGATGCCTCCGGATCATTGACAGCTCCGGTGCCAAAAACAGAACAGCGCAACGTCACTTATGACAGAGCGGAATCCACGTAGAACTGAAAGGGGCGGGGTTAGGGAATACAAACAAGCTCGTGATTGGTCGAGAACGATTGATCAGCGTAATACTACTTTGTATTTTATTTCCAGTTGGTATCAAATTGAAACTACAGAGCATCTTTGCTATGATTGTAAATTTGCTCGTGCCTTTTATGAAGATTTGCATTATTGGTTATTTTCAAACATGCTTTTACAAAAGAAAATGTAATGTTTGGTTTATTTTTGAAAGATGAAACACATGATTTAGCAATTATCACAATTATTATTCTTGGGAAGTTCTTTTTACATAAGAATAGGTTCTTAAGAATTTCTCCCAAATTTTATGCTTTTCACAATGAACTATGTCTTTATTTTATATCACTTAAGCAAATGAAGAAAAAGAATGCTGTAATTCCCTGTGATTTAATAGAACAACTTGATCTTGCTGAAAACCCCTAAATGTTTTTATTTTTATTTATTTGTTTTTATTATTATTATTTTACATTTTGTTTATGATGCTTGTCTGTTGTCTGATTAAGGAGGTTTGTATTTTGTACCAGGCCATTTATAGTTGTATTGTATACTTTGTTCAATAAAGTAAAAAAAAAAAGAAAAAAAATTCCAGTTGGTTAATAGTTTCTCAGTATCACTGTTAAGGTAAATATCTATCCCCAATTAATTATTACTCTGGCTTAATTTACCATTTTTTTAGTTGTCACGTGGCATGCGTTACTTCTCTTTGCGCTGAAAGGAAATCAGGATCAATTAGAGACGATGATTGGCAGATTTCTCCCCGAAATATTACCCCCCCCCCCCCCCCCCCCAAAAAATTGTTTTCAACAAGTATTCACGTCATATTTCCAGGAAAAAAAACTATCCTACAGCTCCAAAGAAGGTTCGTTTTCAGGAGCCACAGAGCGCCCACTGCAGGACATTATTCATATCGCACATGAATGAGTTTTTGTCATAGACTGGTTTTTAATAGTAACGTTAGTAACATAACATTTGCTGCTTAATGCGGGTAAAGCAGAGAAGTCAGAATATACTACAATGCGAAAGTGACGTCAGTTTTAATCGTCTTATTTTAAGATCTAATGCATTGTTCTATTTAAAGTTTTCTGCAATACAAGTTAGAAACCCTAAATTAGGGCATTATCAATCCATAAAGACATCCAGTACTATTTTATTCAGTTTTCAGGTGTTCCTAATTTACATTTTCTTAAATAACTACACAGTTTTTGTCTTTAAAATACATAAACTCTAACTGTAATGCATCATATGTTTTCATTCATTTTCCTTCGGCTTAGTCCCTTTATTCACTGGAGGTCGCCACAACGGAATGAACTGCCAACTTATCCAGCATATGTTTTACACAGCCCTATTTTCATACATGAGCTATATGGAGAAATTGTATACATAAACACTAGTTTCTCGTATATGAAACTGGATTATAAACAATATTATAGGGACATCAGGTATTAAAAGGCCATTTCACCCAAAAATTCTTCACTATTTACTCTGCTTTTTGTTAGAAATTTAACCTTAAAATTAAACTACATAATTGTGTTGGACATGCTCTATACATACATACATATATTATATATATATATATATATTATATATTTATATATATATATATATATAATTTTTTGAGAGAAAATTGCATACACATGCTGATACAAAAGTTCTCTTTAACACACCCCCCCCCATACTTTTATTTCTTCTTTTTACTGTATCTGCATGCATTTTAGTTGTCCACACTGATAATTGTTTTTGGAAACTTACTTGGAAGTATAATTCATATGAAGCATAATATCATGTGAATATCATCTTTTTTCCTCATAAAACCATGTCAGCCATCAGTCTGTCATACTGAGCAGAGCAAAGACGTCCTTAGAGGAGAAAAACTCAACGTAAATTTGAAACTACAGCTGACCAAATCATTATAAAACAGGTAAGTGACATTTTAAAGTCGATCTCTCTCTCTTTTATATGTTGTAGTGCTGTATTTATACCATAGTATTTAATTTATAACATAGTATTTAATTTATTTTGCACACTATTTTCTACATCCCAGTTTGCACTATTAATGCATACAATTGCACTCAATCTGCTCTGGCCATTATACCACTATTTGCACATAAGCCAATTGCACTAGGCACTTTTCTTTTCTTTTTTGCATAATAAGCACAATTTTAAGAACTAATACACATAGTTCACATCTGTTTACATACTCCACAATGACTATTATATATTATATTATTTACATTCATAGATTTTTGTGTGTGTGTATATATATATATATATATATATATATATATATATATATATATATATACACACAATTTCATTATTATACTTCCGTCACTTCTGTTTATGATGTGTATGTTATGTTATGTGTATGACTTCACTGTGGACGGCAAAGTAAAAATTTCATTGTACAGGGAAACGTGTTTCCTTACTGTGCACATGACAATAAACAAATTGAATTGAATTGAATAGTAATCTGCTAGTGTTTGCTTTGTTTTTTTCTGGGTTAATTATTGTGATCTACCGATTGCAACAGAGAAATACTGGGAAATCTTTGTGGACTGATGGCATTTCATGCCGTTCAGCCTTATAATCTTATTATCTGATTGTCATCCCTTTAGACATTACGCTAGAGAATCATTCAAATACCAACTCTAAAGTGACGTCTGTGAATTAGCAAGTTTCTGCTGTTCGGATGGTCAGCTGCAGATGAACGGCGGAAGAAAGTAGTTCCTCTTACAAAAGGACATTTAGACTCTCTGTGTTTGATTTTCATCCTGGACCTTCATCTTTTGGACTTCCGGTAGAGTGAACGCTGGCGCGTCTATGCTGCCGCTGCTCTCCGGGTATCTTATGTTGTTTTATTTATTTTAACTGTCTTAAGTCAATTTCTTAAAGTATATTCTTTTAATAATTACTTTTATTGTGTTTTTATTTGAACTGATTGTTCTAGCTGTCCTGTACAGTGACCTTGAGTGTCATGAAAGGCGCCTTTAAATAAAATGCATTATTATTATTTCTTTTTAATATACACGACTATGCCCTTGAACTATTGTATAAACTCACTAGCACACTCATAGCAGTGCAATACGGCTTTATATCAGCACTGGCTGGAATCAAGTATTTTCATAATTAGTCTGTTACATTGCTGTGGAGGAATTTTGCCAAGCTCATCTTTGCAGAATTGTTGTAATTCTACCACATTAGAGGGTTTTCAGGCATAGACTGCCTTTTAAAGGTCATGCCACGGCATCTCAATTAGATTCAGATCAGGACTTTGACTAGGCCACTCCAAAGTCTTTTTTTTGATTTTTTTCAAAACATATGCTGGTTGGTGATCAACCTAAAAGGCTTAGGTCATCAGAGGGCCATTCATTTTTCTGGATGCGTCCAACTACTCGTACTAAAATGTGTGATGCATTTTGTGATGTAAAGTATATCTAAACATTACAAAAGACATTTAAAAATAAATAGTTCAAATAGTGGACATTCTTTTTAGTTTCTGATGCTTGATGAATACAAACAAAAAGTGGGGGCTGTTTACAGTTCTGTTTGTGCCTGTTTGCTTGGGAGTGTGTGTGAGCATTAGTTTGCACCTCTTTATATTGTTGCTCTGCACTTGTTGCTAATATAATTTTGTCAAATTCTACACAAATGCTCTCTGTGACAGTCATGGCTGTGTGTGTGTGTTAGAGTGAGCATGAATGTTTTCTATATTACATTTGTTATTGAGTACCAAGTCCTCATTTCTGTTGGGAAGTTTTCAGATTTGTACCAGACTGACTGATTTCTTTTGACAAAAAAAAAAAAAAATCCCATTAATTTTCAACGTGGTACCAGAAAACGTACAATTAAATTTTACATACCTTCAGAACAATCAAATAAATGCAGAACTATACAGAACATATATATATATAATAATGATTAAGCACAACAGATTCCCACAGAACTTTCCAACTGGTGGCTTCGTGGACCCCTGAAAGCCTGCAGTGTTTCACAAAACCACCTTGTTGTCTGGAAGTGTATACAGTTAAAGTCAGAATTATTGGCCCCCCTTTGAATTTTATTATTATTATTGCATTTTAAATATTTCCCAAATGATGTTTAACAGAGCAAGGTAATTTTCACAGTATGTCTGATAATATTTTTTCTTCTGGAGAAAGTCTTATTTGTTTTATTTCGGCTAGAATAAAAGCAGTTTTAAATGTTTTTAAAACCCATTTTAGGGACAAAATTACTAGCCCCTTTAAGCCATATATTTTTTCGCTATACAATAACTTGCCTAATTACCCTAACCTGCCTAGTTAACCTAATTAACATAGTTAAGCCTTCAAATGTCACTTTAAGCTGTATAGAAGTGTCTTGAAAAACATCTAGTAAAATATTATTTACTGTCATCATGACAAAGATAAAATAAATCAGTTATTAGAAATGAGTTATTAAAACTATTATGTTTAGAAATGTATGGAAAAAATCTCTCCGTTAAACAAACTGGGGAAAAAAATAAACAGGGGGCTAATAATTCTGACTTCAACTGTAGTTTTACTTTAAATACAGTATACATTTAGAAGATTATTGGACGTGTACGGGGTCTAAATGAACACATGCTCACACTAGAGTTAAGCAAAAGTTTTAATCAAAGGACACACATACAAAAAGCATCACACAGACTTGCATAAATACATATATTAATAACTTTTCATATATATTTATAAAAAAAACAATATATCTCAACATACAGGCAAGCATTCGAAAAGTAACAGTGCATGTACTATGTAATGCGATGGTGGAAAATAATTTAGGTTCTGCCGATCTGACATTGGAGAAGGCTTTGGTGCATCCTTTTAATGGTCATATCTGAATAATTATGGCTGATCATCACAGCAAATATCCTTAAAAACACACATCTTTTTGGCATTTACTTTAATATACACAAAATGGAAAAGATTAAGCCACATCAAAAACACAACACGGTGTATCTTATATGACAGAACAGTGAGAGGGCGTCAAGTTTATTTTCATCGTTACTTTGCGTTTTATCCACCGCAATCGCATTAATCGGCAAGAAAAACGTGACTTTCTTTAGCCCAAAATAAACAACGAACAAAAACAAAGATAAATCGGAGAAAGCGGCAGTAATGCTTGAATCATTTCACAATATTGACTAAAAGCCATTGATCCACTGAAATGGTAGAAAGTTTCTCCCACACAGTATAAAAATAATAAACCCATAAAGCGGTAAAATATTTGTACGCTCTAAATAATGTTTATCTCTCAACGCTATAAAAATAGTTTACAAATCTGATATTTCAGTAGTGAGTTGCTCTATAGAATTATTTTCTTTTCGTCTTGCACCAGTCTGCAAACTTAACAAAATAAAAGGTTTCCTTTAACAAATCCTGAATCACACAAAAGGCAAAACGACACAAAAAAAACACACACTCTAGTTTAAATTCGGGATTAAATGGAGGTTTGAAACATCCATTCAGTGTAAACGTGGGAGATTTTATTATTCAGACTCCAGACTTTTTAAAAACAACAAAAAACAAAAGTTAAAGAACCAGCACCAACGTGAATTTCAAGAATCAGATTTATATATAATACACCAACACAATGGATTAGAAATGAAACAAACAAGATGTGCTTTAACTGCAGACTGTCAGCTTTAATTTGAGGGTATTTACATCCAAATCAGGTGAACGGTGTAGGAATTACAACTGTTTGCATATGTGCCTCCCACTTGTTAAGGGACCAAAAATATTTGGACAATTGGCTTCTCAGCTGCTCCATGGCCAGTTGTGTGTTATACTCTCATTATCCCAATTACGATAAGCAGATAAAAGGTCCAGAGTTCATTTCAAGTGTGCTATTTGTAATCTGCAATTTGTAATCTAAAGTGTGCTTGTTTGGAATCTGCTAGTTAACTCTCAAGATGAGATCCAAAAGACACCAAAAGACCACAGAAAACAACTGTGGTGGATGACCAAAGAATTCTTTCCCTGGTGAAGAAAACACCCTTCACAACAGTTGGCCAGATCAAGAACACTCTCTAGGAGGTAGGTGTATGTGTGTCAAAGTCAACAATCAAGAGAAGACTACACCAGAGTGAATACAGAAGGATCACCACAAGATGTAAACCATTGGTGAGCCTCAAAAACAGGAAGGCCAGATTAGAGTTCTAAAAACGCCTTTACAATGCTGGAGCAAAAACCTATGGACAGATGAGATCAAGATCCACTTGTACCAGAGTGATGGTAAGAGAAGAGTATGGAGAAGGAAAGGAACTGATCATGATCCTAAGCAGTGAAGCATGGTGGTAGTAGTGACATGGGGTGAGCATGTATGGTTGCCAATGAAACTGGTTCTCTTATATTTATTGATGATGTGATGCTGACAAAAGCAGCAGGATGAATTCTGAAGCGTTTCAGGCAATATTTTCTGCTTCTATCAAGTCAAATGCTTCAGAACTCATTGGACGGTGTTTCACAGAGCAGATGGAGAATGACCCAAAGCATACTGCAAAAGCAACCAAAGAGTTTTTGAAGGGAAAGAAGTGGAATGTTATGCAATGGCCAAGTCTATCACCTAACCTGAATCCGATTGAGCATACATTTCACTTGCTGAAGACAAAACTGAAGGGAAAGTGCCCCAAAAACAAGGAGGAACTGAGGACAGTTGCTGTAGAGGCCTGGCAGAGCACCACCAGGAATAAAACCCAGCGTCTGGTGATGTCTATGCGTTCCAGACTTCAGGCTGTAATTGACTGCAAAATTTGCAACCAAGTATTAAAAAGTGAAAGTTTGATTTATGATTATTATTCTGTCCAATTACTTTTGGACCCTTAACAAGTGGGAGGCACATATGCAAACTGTTGTAATTCCTACAGCGATGTAAATACCTGCAGTCTGCAGTTAAAGAACATCTTGTTAAATTTCATTTAAAACCCATTATGCTGGTATATAGAGCCAAAAATGTAAGAATTGTGTCGATGTCCAAATATTTATGGACATAACTGTGTGTATATGTATGCTTTTGAGTGTGTATGAATTCATTTTATGTTCTACTGTTCACTTGGTTCCACACAATCGATTTGTGTTGGGGCAATATGAAGGAATTGAATTAACTCATTATTTTTGACAGATTTAAGTGGATTGAACATAAAAGAATTAAGTTGTCCTCCAAAAACACTCAAGAATTGGGTTGTTTCAGCTCATTTTAAGTATGTAGTTTGAACAAACAGTGTCACTTTTTAGTTGAATCAAATGAACTTTTCTAATCATCTCAACTGACATCAAACTGACTAAACATAATAAGTTAAACTTTGTATAACTTAAAAAATTTAGTTGAAACATCTTTAACTTATTAAAATAAGTTAAACCAAAATGAAAATGCATTAACATTTTTGTTATATATAGGTGTACAGACCCTGAATTTTTTGTGTTAAAAGGTCATTGTACGTTTTGATGAAAACGGCATCTGCTTTCAATCCAGGCTCTCTTACAAATGCATCAAAACAAAAGCCAATGAGCTGACTGATTGCGTGATCGCCACAGATTTAGGCACGACCTGCAGACTGTACCGAGAACCAAATGATTTCTAATGTGTACACATCATTTTAAAAGAACTGGGAGAACAGCAAGCCCCTTTCATACAGTTTGGCAACCGGTAAACACCACATGGTGTTTGTGTGTGAAGACAGGGTTCAGAAATAAGTGAATTCTCTGGCAGTTTGTGTGTTGCTTGCACACGCAGTTAAATAAACAAACGTAACGCCACTTTTTATTTCATGCCTCACAAACAGACAATTGCGGAAGTAAAACCTCCATTCATTTTCTCTTTAGGGAGATACAATTTTAACAAACATTAGCAATTGTTTAATATAATGTTTCTGTAGATTTAACCAACTACGTACAATTGAAAAATATGAATATTTTGATGTTGTCTGTTTAAATAATCACTGACAGTGCTTCATTGTGTTGTATTTAATTGCCAATTTAAAGCGATAGTTCATTCAAAATGGAAAATCATGCAATTATTTACTCATCAATTACTTGTCACCTTTTTGAATTTCTTTATTCTGTTGAACACAAAATATATATACAGCTGAAGTCAGAATTATTCACCCCCCTGTTTATTATTTTTTTCCCAATTTCTGTTTAATGGAGAGATTTTTTTTCCAACACATTTCTAATCATAATAGTTTTAATAACTCATCTCTAATAACTGATTTATTTTATCTTTGCCATGATGACAGTAAATAATATTTGACTAGATATTTTTCAAGGTTTGTTCTGTAGACTATCGAACAAATATATAGCTTTAAGATGCTAATAATTTTGTCCTTAAAATGGTGTTTAAAAAAATAAAAACAGTTTTTATTCTAGCCGAAATAAAACAAATAAGACTTTCCCCAGAAGAAAAAATATTATCAGACATACTGTGAAAATTTCCTTGCTCTGTTATAACAGCATTTGGGAAATATTTAAAACAGAAAAAAAATTCAAAGGGAGGGCAAATAATTCTAACTTCAACTGTATTTATAATGTTGGAGACCAGTAACCATTGACTTCCATAGTAGGAAAAACAAATACTATGAAAATCAATGGTTACAGATTCCCAACATTCTTCAAAAAATATATATATTTTTTAAAGAAACTCATAAAGGTTTAAAACCGCTTGAAGGAGAGTAAATTTGAATTTGGTGAGAACTATCGCTTTAAATCAGTCCAAAATCAAAGTTTGTGATTCAGTTTATGGCTTATAATGCTTCAGCCTTTAGAAATCCCTATGGGAACATGAATAGGAAACAACAAAGTGGGCAGCACCCTATATTAGCGATCCGAAAAACAAGGCAATTCTTGCAACATGCACACATCCACGGCATTTCAACAAGGAAAAAAAATATTTATCAAAATCTCTCGTCACACTAATAAACAACACAGACGCACAGTGAACCGAACAGTACTGAAACCAAGAAAGACCACAACCACTACTTAAGGACACTTAAAGAATCGTATGGTTTGATATGAACTACACACCGCAGTGGAAACGCGTAGATTTCCTAGAGTCACAGGTGAGAGATAACAGAGAGCAGACCACTCGAACATAAGGATAAAGGCCACACAGTGCTGAAAATGATTCTTTTTCACAGAAGACTCCATATACGTCTTGCAGTCAAGCCTTCTCATGATTTGTCATTAATCTGAAAAACTTCCAAAAAGGCGGTTTTCTGAAGCCAAAATCCACACTTAAACAAACGTCTTAACTGCAACTGAAAGCGACACAACCGTTAATGTATGAATAATCATATTGTAGCCATGATAAGCACCAAAATAATGCTCTTTAATAGTCCTGGGTAAGCATGTGAACCATTCTCGGGCTAAAATGCAACAAAAGGCATGTAAGTCCATAAAAAAGCCACCATCCACGCCTGAAGGGGGAGCCATCACCCAACCACAGTCCATAAAAAAACATTCGTTAAGAAATGATTACCCATGATCAGCACTCAAATGCAACAACAACAACAACAAAAAAAACGGCTAGCATCATCCGAGCCTTTAGGGGGCGCTCTAAAAAAACTTTACCTCAGCTTTCCTTGCTACGAAGATTCTCAGCGAACGTCATTCACGCACCATTCTACTCTCAGTATATCCAAATGTAAAAATTACACAGCTAAGGTCATTTAAAAGCTACGTATAAACGCCAGAGTTGTGTAGAAGCAGTCCTCGGCCACCTCAGCCTCGTTATATCGGAGTTTCATAGCAGCGAATAGGACTAATGGGCTAAAGGTTAATGATTTGAACAAAGGACGCTTCTCTCCACACGCTGGGTGTTTCATAAGAAGCGCAGACATAATGTGGAAATCTGTCTTGGGGACAATTTTAAAAAAAATAAACGCTTCATCTTCTGAGGAAGACAAAAACACAGAAACGTTTCCGTCATGCAGATAGCGGATTGAACAAACCACACAAATCGATGAGTGAGGGATCTGTAGCGCACTGCAGCATCATCTCTTATAGTCCTTCATATCTTCGTAATGATCAAAATGAGTAATGAAAGTTTACAAAACTAGAGTTCAATTTTAAGATGCAGACAGGAAAAAACATGAGGGGGGGACTAAAACCTGAACCATGTGGTACCAAGTTCCTTGGTTTGTTACTGTGGTTCGATTCGCAGTTATCTATCCGTTTCTTTTCTAAAACATAGAGTGGAAACAGAGCATCACATTTTGGGAACCTCCTGTCTGTTTCCTTTTACGATGTTTTCGATTTCCTTGCTCTCGGCGATGTCTTGTCATCCGGTTTCATGACTCCATTGACTGAACCCCCTGTCAGGAAGAAATAAAGGCTTTTAGGATCATGCAAAATCATTAACGGTCCCGTGAAGTGCTACAAATTGTGAGCAAACGAAAATAATTTATTCGTGCATGAATATAAATATCTAATGTTCATTGCACAAACCAGCACAAATCTAAACAAATATTTTGGTTATATCTAAACAACGAAAACAGATAAAGGGTTTATTTTAAAAGCCCACACCAGCACAAATTCAGCACAAAGGAATGACACCAGTTTTGTGCGATT
>CAIGQZ010032598.1:3871381-3895457 GCA_903798205.1 Danio tinwini
AAGTGTTTTGATTAGGCAATATCTAAACAATAAAAATAGATAAAGTGTTTATTTTAATGACACAAACCAGCACAAATTCAGCACAAACTAATGACATCGGTTTTGTGCGATTTAGAGGAAATAATGCGGTGAAGAGTGACGTCACGGCTCCTGAAGTGTTTTGATTAGGCGATATCTAAACAATAAAAATAGATAAAGTGTTTATTTTAATGACACAAACCAGCACAAATTCAGCACAAAGGAATGACACAAGTTTTGTGCGATTTAGAGGAAATAATGCGGTGGAGAGTGACGTCACGGCTCCTGAAGTGTTTTGATTATATCTAAAGGAGGAAAACAGATACAGCGTCTGTTTTAACGGCACAAACCAGCACAAATCGAGCACAAACGACCTATGCTGATTTGCAGCCATTTGAGCAACATGGGGTGGAAAGTGACGTCACACGGTAAAAAAAATAATGCTTAATATCTTAGACCCCAAATCAGCACAAACGAATGACACAGTTTTGGGGATTAGTTGTTTTTATGGGGTGCCAACTTCACAGAGGTAAGCGAAACAGGGTTTTTCTGTAGGAAAATGATGAAAGTTGCATATGTAATTGTCATATAAAATGGCTTTCAGGAAAGACTCACCCCGAGACTCCTTCTTGCTTGGTCTGCTTTTGGGGCTCACTGTTTTCTTCTTGCTGGCCTGGATCTGAGATTGTTCTCTCCACTTCTTGAGCTGGAAGTTGATGAATTTCCACATCATCCAGGCCTGAGTCAGGCAGATGGCTGACAGGCATGTCATCCTAAAAGTGATTTAATAGCATAATAATTTTAATTTTAGGAGGAGAGGACTGTTTAACTCACATTAGTTCATCTTTGGATGCCTCAGTGTTTGATATTTGGTCCTTTTCTCATTCTCTACGGGTGAACCAAACTGCCAAATGACTCGAAGCTCTGCATGTTGTTTAAACTTGATGACCCCAGAAAAGCAGTGGTTCTTTACATCGTTTTCACCAGAGCAATTGCAGATTGTGTTTCTACAAATTTGAGTCTTTTTTTGAAAATACTGCTCTACTTGCTCAACCCAAATTCCCTGCTTATGAATGGTGTTTTTTAATAATGTGTGAAACAAACATTCAAATATTGCTTCCATGTTGCGTAGAGGTGTGAACCTACACTGGTCTCACGGTTCGGTTCGGTTACGATTATCATGCCATCGATTCGGTTCAATTCGATATCTCGGTGCATCACGGTGCATTGACGATTCTTTTCATACACAGTTTTATACTTTCTTCACAGCACAGCAATTCTTGTATTAAAATGTATAAATATAGTTATATACTATTTGTAAAACAATTTTGTCCTTTAATACAAACAGTCCGATATATAAACTGTACCTTTAAACAACACAAGCATTTATAGCAAATAAACAAATATAAATATCCCGCTCGCTTTCTGAGCCTTGTCTACCAAATTATTTCTTACACCCCTTTGATTGGTCACGCGTTCAACAGAAAGGGCTGCGATTGGCTCTTACACGCTGGCGCTCTTCACAGATGCACTCATGGGCCACAGTGAGAGAGAGAGAGTATTGGAGTTTGTTTTTTATTCTCTTAATCGCCGTGAAACAGGGGCTTTTGCTGTAAGTGTCAGTGAAACAGTGTTCAGCAAACACATACGCAGTGAAATTGTGCACAGTTTCTGAGTTTTTACGTTGTAAATACTCGCGCTTGCGGCTCGCCTCCCTCGCCATAGTATGCTACGATGACATAGCTCATGTGAGATAAATGACGTCAGTACATAATAATCGGTTATGATTATTACTGAACCGATATCTAATTGTCCGTGTCTGCATCGCGGTGCATCGAAGAAACGATTAATTTTGACACCCCTAATGTTGCGGTTCTCCTTCTACATAAATGGATGGTAAAAACACCCAAGTTAAAAATAGAAAAAAGGAAAGGGACAACACAAAGATCGCGTCCGGTGTAGACACTAGCTATGTTTCCATCCAACGCCAAGATGCGCGTCAATTTATAAAATGCGCAAAAGTTCAGAGTCTCACGCCTTTAAACGCCACGGTAATTGTAATTTTAGTAATTTGCATCAAAGACTTATTTAACATCTTGGGAAAAAAAAGGCATAATAGCTGCCCTTTAAATAAATATATAAACATTCACCCCACCTGACAGTCAGCACATTAAAGTTTCCTTCTGCTAAGGAGAATCCCTGATTATCTGTGCGAGACAGGCCAAAACCAAACGTCAAAACAGAAACGGTGAGCGTCAGGAGGCGGGTGATGACAAACAGCAGAGCCCACAGCGTAAACCTAAGAGGGAAAAAAGCAGGACAGGACAACACAAAAACACTGAAAAACTAAGCCCAAGTGGAGATAAAGCAAGCTGTTTATATAAAACTACATGATGAGTAAAATACAGAGATAAGCACATTGAGTTGAATGATATGAAAGACAGGAAATCAACGAACCCTTTCTGTTTGTTTTCGTCACTGAAGTAGAAGAGTCGTGAGGCATGAAACAGCAGCTCCACTAGGTAATGTGGCACCAGAAGGACTAGACCCAAACGATGGAGACTGAGACGGGACATACACAGTTAAGAGTCACTCTTCAATAATTCAAACACACATGCCATAAACATGTGCCTTATAAATAACTCACTACTGCTGCACTCGCTCACCACATGCTGCGCTACAGATTAGATTTTTTTTAATATTTCCCAAGTGCTGTTTAACAGCAAAGTCCCTTTAAGGCAAGCCATTTCACTCTGCGGCCATCTCTCGGACAGTAAGGGAAACATCAGATTTTCCAGAACTCTTTGCCAAGCTTACAATTAAACTATATTTGGAATCACCAATAAAAGTAAATATCAACTGGCTCTTAAGTGTTATTTCTAAAAGTTCGAATCAATCAAAATTAGGGATGGGTATCATTAAGGTTTTAACAGTATTGCTACTTTTATCGATACCACTTATAGGTTCGGTACTTTAACGGTTCTCTTATCTGTACTTTTTGTAGTTTTTTTTTTATGAAAAAAATAAAACAAATTGAACAGAATTAACAACACTTTGTTTTATTTTTATGTTTTTAATGTAAAATAAAACGAAACCAATAATTGTAAAACAAATAAATGAATTTTTTCCTTTTAAAGAATGTAGCCCACAATGGTTTTAAGGAAAATTACTCCGTTTTTAACCATTCTTCTGGATAAAAATCAACATGTTTGCCTTTTCTGCCAGAAGTCGGGACCTTTCTTGGCTTATTATGCTCCCTGCAGCTGAAAATACCCTCTTTGAGTTGTAAAATGCAGTTAAATAATCAGATAATGTTTATGATTTTTCATTAACGCATTCACATAAATGGGTTAATGGTGTTTTGGGAGTTAACCGTGTTTTTAATACAGTTTTGGAGCATCTTGCAATGTAAAAATAAGCTTTCTTAATAAGCATAGTTTATTATTAGGCTATTCATAGGCTATATTTTTTTTAAACACAGCTGATGTAAAAACATTTATACAAGCTTATACAAAAAATCAACTTGTTGCGTTTGTTGCAACGGTCATTGTCGATGTCCACTCGGTAAAATACAACCCGAGCCAAGCTTACAAGCTGTGTGCGTGCAAGTCTGTGTCGCGAGCTATGTGTGTGCGCTTAGCGCTGCGTGCGCACGCACAGCGGAGAACTGTGAAGGCTTTTATACTTGGTGCGCTCGCCGGAAGCACGAGCATTTCTCATGTGAGTTTGCCAAATGTCCAGATAAGGATGATCAGTTAAATTATGCAACTGTAAGTAATGTTTACTTAGCAATAAGTGTCCAGTATCGATGGCAGAACCATTAACGTCAGAGCTTATCGATACTTCGGTCTTTTATAATTTAGCACCGAAACTGATAAAGTACAGAGTTTCGCTACCCATCCCTAATCAAAATTCAATGTCAGCATTTTTTTTAGGTTGCCCAAGCTACTGCACAGTCGAATGTGCAGTCGAAGGCAACAAGATCATGACACCAACGTCAATTATGGCCATGTTACACATCATCATCCTCTGAATAACGCCGTGTCTGAATGTGCTGCTCTTCTGAAGTAATTCACAACTTGGTTTTGATGGGGAATCTGACAGCGACTTTTTGTTTACAAGTTTGTGGGCATTCGAGTAGCTGCTGTGGTGTGATTTGCAATTAACGGGACGGATTGTACTTCGTTTAATAAAGATTGCAAAACCAAAATCATTTGCTTTCAAGTGTAATTAGTTCGTTTAAAAGTAGAGATTTTAAGCTTTATGTGGATATATTTCCACATAGTTCCAAGTTTTTGCCGAGATTCCAGTGCACTTGTTGACCCCAGAGGATTCATAACAACTCCAGTCTTAAAAACACATGTCTGGTCCGCAGCTGTGAAAGTGTAATTTGTAGTTGTAAAGAATGGTCACACATGTGTATCAATAAATTTGTTTGGTGCAGAAGAGCGAGAGAACGAAACGTAGCTGGTTTTGTCTGTGACTTCACATTTCTGGATGCCATATTCACTGCAACAATAGTAGCAAAGAACATGAGCGGATGAGTTTCTGTATTTGTGATTCGTCCAATGAGGTTTGTGCACCTGCACTTAAGAATTTGTAAAGGTGTAAATGTTGTGTTGTGTTGGAGACAAAAAATACCTACACACTTGCAAATTTGCTCTGCAAGTACAAATGTACTTTTACACATTTGCAAATTTGCTTTGCTACAAATTACACTTTCACAGCTGCTTGGGAGTTTCGCACCAAATATACCTTCATCTGCTTCCCTTTCCTGAAGACACGTCCATCTATAGCGATCGATGATTGGCTCCTGTGCTAGTAATTAATTATTAATTTGTAATTAATAAAAAAATATATTTTTGATTTAATTAAATTTGATCATAACTGATTTAGCAATTTTTTAACACTTTTTAAGACCCAGCGGACACCCTGTTAATGTAGAGATTTTTTTCTGTAAAGGGGCTAATATTAAAAATATTCCTTGCTCTGTCATGCAGCACTTGGGAAATATTTTAAAAAGAAAGGTATGATTGTGTCTTCAACTGTAAATCTCAATCTTTGGGATGTCTACATAAAGTCTCGTTTGGACTCATTTTTAAAATTCTACAGTTCTCACCATTTCACAAAACGTGCAAGAATTGCACAGCTACTGGTTTCAAATATTTGAAGAGTCCCAGAATGACAGCTTTGAAGGGGTTAGAGCATAGGGATGAGCAATTTTAGGATGGCCGGTGTCCTGCAGAGTTTAGCTCCAACCCTAATCAAACACACCTGCCTATATGCTTATTTAACACTTTATAATAACTACATACTATGAATTTATTAAGCATTAGCATCTAGTGAATTCATTATTTGCTAAGCATTAACTCTACATTAATAAACGTTAGTAAGCAGTTTATAACTGCAGCTACAAATGCTCTATTATTGACTTGTAAGTAGGCCCACACGGAATCTGCACTCGGAGAATTCCGCAGATTTTTAGCCCTTCATTAATTTTGTTTATTTACTTGAGTAAATGTGTGTAAATCGAAATGTATTCAGTTTTTGAATTAATTACAGTAATACTATTGACTAATATGAAAATGTTTATCTGATTTATGTACGATGCAGTTTGTAAAGTAATAGTTTCTGTCTTTTAGTAGCTATATTATATGAGAGACTTGCTTTGTTTACCAAATAAAGTGAATCTAAGTAGATTTGCATTTTAAACATTAAATAAAAGTTAAAAAGGTATTATTTTTTATTTCACATATTAAGGTTTTAGTTATAATACTCCCAAAATAACTTTGCTGATTTTGACCAAAATTCTCAGAAATAGCAAAAAACGTCTGCAGATTGCATCCAGCTCTACTTATAACCACATCTATAATGTGCTTAATAATTGTACTTTCATACTTTGTGACTGGTTGATTTTTTATGACTAAATTAAGTATTGCATTATTTACAAACCATTTGTATTTAAGAGTAGTTGGATGTTTTTAAGATCATTCAGAAAGAGTTAGTAAATGATTAATAAACTATTGAAATTAACATTTATATATCTTATTATTCAGGCATTTAGTAATGGTTACTATATATGTAAATAAATGCTTTATTTACTCAACGTCATGCAGTTTTGTGACCTAAAGTGAGGACTATTTATGCTTTATAAATCCCTAATAAAAGACTTATCTAAAAAGTAAAATTACTGTAAAGTTTAAACATTGCTGAATAGAAGTAGTGTCAAAATATGACACAAAATATCCATAAAATAGATAAAACAATATACTAATTTAACAATATAATAGGACGCAATGTTTGAACCGCACAATAATTTTATTTTAGATAAGGTTGCAAAGATTAATTTTTCATTTGATTCAGTTTCATTCGTGTATCTTCAAACGAATAGAAATGAATAAAGTCGTTTATGTTCTTTTTTCCTGTTTAGGATTTAACTGAGCCTTTAATTGTCATTGATAAGGGGTTTATAAAGCATGAATAGTCCACACTTTTGATTAGGTCACAAAACTGCATGAAGTTGAGTTAATAAAGCATTTAATAACATAAAAATTAACTATTAGTATATGCCTGATTAATAAGAATTATAAATGTTAATTTCAATAGTTTATTAATTATTTACTAACTCTTTCTAAATGATCTTAAAAAACCACCAACTATGCTTAAATAACTGGTGTGTAAATAATGCAATACTTAATTTAGTAATGAAAAATAAAACAAAGTATGGAAGTACAATTAAGCACATTACTGTATAAATGTGCTTATAAGTCAATAATACAGCATTTGTATCTGTATTTAAAAACAGCTTACTAACGTTTATTATTGTAGAGTTAATGCTTAACAGATAATGAATTCACTATTTGCTAATGCTTAATAAATGGTTCATAGTGTGTTGTTAATATAAAGTGTTACCCAGTTTGTCGGTAAAACCAGTGGCGACACAACAGAAACATTTAAAAACCAGAGGCATTCAGAACAGCAGAATAGTGCACTGAACTCTCTAATGGTAAGGTTTAACCATAGACTGTAAACGATATGGAAGTAGTATCTGTGATATCACCCATAGGTTTATAAAAAACCCAAAAGAAGCTACCAGTAGGCGTGGCCAACCGTCACCATTTTGTTCCCGTGTCATCGCACCAACCGGGGCATACCATACAAGGGCAAAGAGGCAGATCGTGAGCGGAACTACAGACGCATGAGAAATACTTCATTACCTGCGACTCGTTTGTATTCTGACCACATGTGCTTGGTTGTACACTATATCAATAAAGTGTTTAGACTTTTAAAAACACTGTTTCATAAGCAACGTCATAAGCACAATGCATTGTGCTTATGATGTTTTTCAACAGGAGGAAATTGCACTTCGGATATAGTCTGTGTTAGTAAAAGCAGGGCTATTAATGAAATCCAGCATAACACTGTATGACAACGCTTCAGACGACTGTTCTAGAGCCTACAGCTAATAAATCTGGCAGATTCTGGAGTGCATTACAGCCTTAAAGAACATTATAAATGATAAATTATCTTTAATAAATGTATATAATTTCACTCACCTGGGAAACGGAGGCCATGTAAATGGTTTGTGAGCACAATTTAGTGCACACAGCATGCCATATCATGATAATTGTAAGAAATAATTCCAAAAGGCAACTGACTGTGTAAAGCCACATAAAACAACACAAAAATACGATGATTATGGCGAGATCAGCGACTAATCAGCTGAGGTGACGTGACGGCGACCAGCGAGAGCTAGCTGTCACTCAAGTGGCCACGCCTTTAATTATGCAAAAATAATATAACCTAATATAAAGAAAACGGATGAGTTATAAACCCCCTCCCCCCCACCCCCACAGTTGTCATGAAGGGTAATATTAGCTATATGAACCAAAATCGTTCTTTGTACCAGGCTGTAAACACCTTTTTTTCTGCTGTAAAGTTGGCCATTTTTACAGTGGGCTCAATAGAAACTATAGAGCTAGGACTAGCGGAATTTCAATGACTTGCAGTTTCATTTACTTCCGTATTGGCTTCCCGAGGGAGAGTGGGAGGTTGCCGCTTGGGTTTAACACATATCAAAGGTCCCGTGAAGTGCTTTGAAATGTGCATTTTTTGTTCGATGTTTGACACAATCTCAACTGAAAAATGAAGAGAGGGTGGGACATATAGTAGCTCCTCCCATTTTAAAAACCAACAGCTTTTAGTTTTTATTCACAGCTGTGCCAGTGAGTGATTGAACTCAAGGCATCAAACGAGAAGTGTCTTAAAGGGGGCGGGACATGTCAGATACTGAAGAGCATTTGATTGGTTATGATGTGTTGAGAAACAAGTATGAGGAGACATGGAAAAAATATTGATCCATTTAAGCGGAAGAGACAAACTACAAGCTTTACATATTTATATGAGCTTTATATTTTCTAAACGCGAACGTTTAGCACACTAGCTAACAGATCTCCTTAAAACTAACATCTAAAATATTTTAATTTAATTTCACAGGACGTTTAAACCTCTTTAACATTATTATATGTTTAAACAGAATGTTTGCTTGTCATTTTATTTTCGGAGATAAACTGTATCAGCTTCCACTTTCTCCATGGCTGCAAATATCACCTAAAATGACACTTTAAATCAATGGGATGATGTTTTGTACGGTATTCACTCGCCTCATCGGAGTAAACCAAGCTCACAGTAGTTCCTATTGTGCTGAATTAGACCCTTTTAATTAGAAGCAATTCTTCAAACAGTTTTGCTAGAGCTAATATCATTCCAGGTTCATTCCTGTATCTTGTAAAGTCACCTTAAAATAAGTAAAAACTCACTTAAGGACGTAGGCACCAGTGATGTGGAATATATAAAGGCAAATGTAGTAGAGCTGCCGTGGAATATCTTCCTAAAAACAACAAATTAAAACATTTTAAAATGAATTACATAAATGGCATGGTAAACAAGAGTGCCAGGAAGCAAGCCTTACCTTTCGTACTTTCTGAAAATACAGTTCAGGAAGAGCGTGAAACCAGTAGGCAATCTGACAGATGTAGAAAAACTTCACCTGGAAACTGAAAGACAGAAACAGGGCTGAGAATGAGAATAACTCATACACAAAATATTAAAACATATACCCTCTTATGGCTTGTGTCCACTGACTAGTACAGTACGGTACAGTTCGGTGCGCATTTATGGCCGTTTCCACTGTCAAAAGGTGTACCGAACTGAACTGTACGGTAGCCCTTTTTCGGCACCCTTTCGAAAGGGTACCAAACACGAGAAAGGGTACCAAAAGAGTCCCAAAGGCGGAGCTAGACGCGCAGCTGAACGCTATTGGTTTACAGAGATACGTCACAAGCTCACGCAACAAGCCAGAATGAAAAACAAAGAAACCGCCATGTTTTAATACACAGCCGAGAGACTATATACCAATATAATAACATATAATAACGAGCCCTGTTCAATCTGGGCTCAAATTAACCTTGTCGTCGTCTTGATGAACAGCCACAAAAACAAAAAGAAGAGCAGATTTTACCCTGTGTGTCCGGTAGTTTTTTACGAGCCAGTCTGAAGCGCGAGTGGTTTTGCTTTGTTGCTTGTGCAAGCCGTGCGTCTATATTTGAAATAACAAACTACTTGAGATGATGATAATAACGTGCGCTTGATTATTGACGTGCTTTTGAAACCTGATCCTGTCAGAAACTGACAAACGCGAGAGTGACGCGCCAAAAAACAAAAGGAGAAGCCGGAAAAAAAGGAGCACATTATTTTTTCAGCAAACGTGAACAAACTGCCATGTTTAACTATTATTATCACCTTTTGGACTATTATGAACTCAGAATGATGGAATTAATTTCTAAGAAGAGGCTACACGTGCTGCTGAAGATTAAAGACACATTTAATCATGAGAGGTTTGCTCTATGGACTCAATTTCCTGCTGTTTTGAACCTAAATAAGGGCTAAATGTATGCTGTGTGTAGTTTTTCTGTAAGTGGTAACATATCGGAGACTGTAAGGGTCTGTATGTGTTTATATATGTTGCATTTATTTATTTATTTATTTAATATAATTACAGACGTTACAGTAGGTTATTTCATTGATCTGCAGTTATAATCAACTCATGTTCATAGAAAAGTTAGTAATAAACATTTATACATTTATGTGTGTAAAGCATCTGTTTTGTGAGAAGGGCTTCTCATATGATATGCGAGCGACCCGTACAGCTTTACTTTAGACATTTTCTCGAGTGAAAATGACGTTGACTGCAACTTTCTGTCGTACACCACGCCCCACCAAAAGAGTACCATTGGTACTCTTTAACAGTGGAAACGCAAGCCTGATAAAGGCCCAAGGTGTTTTTTACATGCATTTTTTTCTCTTTGCTATTTGGGCTTATTGGAACCTAATTAGAATAAAACCTATTCTAATATCCAAAATCCAAAAAGTTCTCTCATCCTTCCAACAGAGTTTGTTCTTCCGAGGTAATCTGGTAACATGTCAGTGCTCTGATACATTGTAAAAGCATTTCCTGATTTGACATTAATAGTGAAAACAGTTTAATAAAGGTTTCTCTATGAATATTTCACTTTAATTTTATTTATGCTAGACTATTATTTTGTTTAGTGTTTTAGAGCATATAGCGAACTTGTTTTAAAGCGCATCCTGGCCCGGCTCCACGGGCAGGCCAGGGTGGGCCTGGCCAACCCAATCAGGAGCTTAACCCACTCTGGCCCCACATCAGATAACAACATTTTTTTGCGATGGTTTCAAAGCTTCAATGTGACCGTGAGCTTTAAAAACATGTTTTGGCAAGCCAGGCTCATTTACAATCTTGATTGAAGTATTGCGTTTTAATCATTTTAAACCATTCTTCAAGCTGCATTAGATGAAAGAGAACCTAATTCAGCATGGAGCGCAGATTTCTGTGCGCATCACGCATCTTTACCAAACGTACTTCTCTTTTATATCATTTCATGCTGTTGTAATTCATACAATAGAAAGTCTTAAAGAACGCAAACAGTTCAGCAGCTCTGGGTAGGATAATCGGGAGATGTATTGGGCCCGCTTAAACATTATATCTCATTATATCATTAAATTCTCACGGAAAGAGCAAATATTAAAGGGTCACGAAACACTAAAACACATTTTTTGACATATGTGTCCCACGCTGCTATAAACACTATTAGGACATATATATTGCACTAAAAAGTGAAAATTGGTTGTTTTTGCGTTATTTTGAGCAAATTCGTTCTTCCAATTTGAAATTTTTTGAAGCTGCGTCACGACGATTAGATACTTGTGTGTATTCCAGCGTGGAGGCTGCATGTCTGTACCTGCAAATGCATTGTGACGTCTCTGAGTGTGCGCCATTAATTCATGTGAAAGTCTTGGGTCAAACCAATCAGCGCTCTTTCGTGTATGCGGTGCAACTTCATTAATATGCATGATAGATTTAAAGACTTTTTTTCCTGTTCAGACGACAGAGAGACGCCACGTTGTGTTGCCAAAACAAGTGGAAGAACAAGAATTTTGGAGACATGGGTCATCATTGTTGCATTTATTATTGTGCTGCAACAAAGGTTTTATTTTCATTTCCCCGCTATGAGAGCGCAGCTGGACTCACGTGTGGATAACAGTGCACGCGACAGAAATGCGTTTGTAAGGAACATTATTGCCCGAGAGCTTTTCTTATCTGGAAATGATGAAATTCGGATTTGCCACTCATCTCCTTTTTAAAAAGACACGGCTTCAGTTTGTGTTGATTGTCCTGTGTCTACAGATTTGGTAAGTGTGTGTAATCAGTGCCCTTTGTTTATTTATTCAGATGGCAAAGTTAGTTCGTATCGTCAGCCATGCTCTTTCAGTTTTTAAAGACATACCATAGTCAAAATGATTTAGTTACTAAGTTTACAGTTTGTTAATTTCACTGCAATATTATAGTACAATATTATAGACTGAAAGATCCGCTGTAAATGCTGCTCTCTGAACGTAAACATGTAAACTCCACAATCAAACTATTCTATATATGTCTTGTAGAATTTTTGCTGCATTTTGTGACAGGATAGTCTATACACACACGGCAAGAAAGAAAAGTATTGAATATGAAATATGATCTTTGCTACTGTTGCTGATAATGCTAAATATTGAAATCTAACATCTTGTACAACAGATCATATTTATCTTCAATTAATGATTCAACAATTCACACATAAAACTTCATGTTTTATTATTCTGTAGGTGTGTTATTTTTGAAAACCTATTCAGTGACATAATTTTGATGGTTGTTTGTCGTCATCTGTTGGTTACACAATGTAATTGCTTTTAGCAGCTTCAGAAATTCACCAGCGTCATGTTTTATTAAGGTTTTTTTTTTTTTGGGTGTTGTTGTTGGGGCGGAGGTGTCACGGACGAAAGTGAAGAGGGTTGGGGAGTCGTGGAAGAAAGTTAAAGTGAACAGCGGATGGGTAGGAGAGCGGTTGACGAGTGGGATCGGTAAAATGCGGTGCCGGATCAGATTTCAGAGGTGCCGGATTTGGCGTGTTCTGGCACAAATTAAGCCCTGGTCCCACCACAACTTCTCCCATCATCATTATATCTTACAGGTAAACCAAAATGCTTTCATGCAGGCGATTTGAATGATGCGGGAGGCAATCTCTCTGCAGTGGTTTTAAATGTTGAATTAACCGACAAGTTCAAAATAAATTATTAATCCGCAGGTCACGTGCGTTCCGAACCATGAGTTGTGATCCGTACGGATCACGAATCAACAGTGATCCATTTCACCCCTACTCTCTGGTGTTTCTTATTTTTGAATCACACTTGTGGTCTTACGGGACGTTCACACCAGATGCGACTTGCACAAAAAAATCCCGCTATTCATGCGTAAATAGAGAACATTTGGAGTTTACTTGCGTCATTCGCTCGTGAAATTCACTTCACAATCAATGCGGATTCACATCATGGATGGGGCTTATGTCTGCCCAGTGACTCTAGTTTAATTTCTAAATCTGCATTTACGCTATGAGTGACTTGCAGCGCCAAATCGACCATTCATTTCACAAGAGTGAGCAACTTCTGGCGACTACACAGGTGTCTTATTGAACTTTCTGTCAGAGTTCAGACCATGTGGACTCACGCCATGTGGATGTGCGGATATCCTTCCCAAAGGAAAGTTGGATTCGTCACAAATTCCTCCTGTTGATGATAACGATAAAAAAACAGGTTTGTCAGTTAGTCTGTAAAGGATATGTATAAAACAGTGAGGTGCTCTTACATTGGTGAGGATACTGCAGCCCCAGATAAAGGAGAACAGGTAGAAAGTGGCCAGCTGCCCAGACTCGTTGAACTTGCTGTGTTTGGTTTTGGACAAGTGGAGCCGACGATTGATTTTCTGTCAAAGCAGAATCAGGTTAATGCACTGAGAGGACTGTCGTGGAAATCTGTTAAAATGACTTCAGTCAAAGAAGGGTCAGAGCAATGAAAATTGTCCCTACAGTTGACTAAGGCCCAATCCCAATTCTACCCCTTAGCCCTTCCCCTTAACCCTACCCCTCGTTTTGCGCGTTCCCGTGAAGGGGTAGTGGTGTCCCAATTCTCTATAGCTTGAAGGCGTAGGGCTAAGGGGTAGATAGTCCTCCGAACGAAGATTTTTCAGGACCACACTCGAAACCAAGGGGTAGGAAAATTTCCCAGAATACACCAGCCACAACAGCAGGATCGCTGCACCCGGAAGTAAGGAGATCCACAAATTAGTATTTTTTGTCATTATTATGAATTTTAACAACAAACAAACACGTTTTAATATATTCATAACCGCGTCCATGTTTTACCTTCATGCTTTTATAAAAAAGAAAACGCTACAATAAAAACTGCTAAATTTTGTGATCTATAGTCCATAATAATAACTCCTGTACAGCAGTCCCACAACATTCTGACACTCGATGACACTCGAACACCCTGTCAGAAAAGTCTAGTGGCTGAGAATGAGCTTTTTACAGTGTCTGCTGTAATGTTAATGTTGTTTTTGGTGTGTTTACATCAATGTATATGGCCCCGGTGTAAATACACAGTATAGTTACGATCTTATTGCCACATTAGATTGTCATGATAACATAATATATGCCTTCAGTGATTTCCTGAAGATAAACACCAAAAAAATAACACAACTGCAATAACTACAGCAGTCGCCATCGTCTGATCTCATATCAGCAAGAGATCGCGATGACGTATGATGACATGTGCAGGTGCTGTAGTGCTGTCCCAATACTTAGGGGTAAATTTTGAAGCCCTTCCCCTTAACCCTCGGTTGTAAGGGCCAAGAGGAAGGGGTAGGGGTACAAAAATAGAATTGGGATTGGGCCTGAGACATGATCTCAGAACTTGTCTTAGGCTAGTTATTGCTCACTGAGCAAAGCTACCAAATACTATTGTTGGTAAAGCTGCAGACACCCAAAACCGTGGTGTGCTGAAACTTTCTAAATCTTCAAACTAAGTGAAAAATAAACTCTAACAAGTATTTCTTTTAACTTAAAACACCTAAGTGTACTAAGGTCCAATCCCAATTCTATTTTTGTTTTATTTTCATCATGTCATCGCGATCTCTTGCTTCATGTGAGATCAGACGATTGCGACTGCTGTAGTGATTCCAGTTATTTTTTGGTATTTATCTTCAGGGCCCGGTTTTTCAAAAGTAATCCACTAGGATTTTGGATAACGGATTGGATCAAATCTTGAAAATGGGTTTTTCAAAAGAAAAAACGGATTACATAATCGGATTAGATCACGTAACCCAATCTTGGTTTTGATCCGGATCAAACCTCTAGTTTGGGTTTTTCAGACCTTTTTTGTAGGATTTGGATCACTTTGATCCAAAAAATCTGGATTAAACTGATCCCATCAGAAGGGTGGATTCAGCGTGGATTTCATGCCCAAAATGTAATGAAAACTTAAAAAATGTATCAAATAATCCTATATTTGGATCATGCAGCAGTATCTTACCCTGTCAGAAAAGTCTAGTGGCTGGGAATGAGCTTTTTACAGTGTCTGCTATAATGTTAATGTTGTTTTCGTGTGTTTACATAGATGAATATGGCCACGGTGTAAATACACAGTATAGTTACGATCTAATTGCCACATTATATCATTATGATAATATAATGTATACCTTCGGTCATTTCCTGAAGATAAATACTAAAAAATAACACAACTGGAACTACAGCAGTCGCCATCATCAATCTTAAATGAAGTAAGAGATCGTGATGACATATGATGATGTGTGCAGGTGCTGTAGTGCTGTCCCAATTCTTAGGGGTAAATTTTGAAGGGGAAGGGGTTCAAAAATAGAATTGGGATTGGGCCTTAGTGTAATGTAACAATTTTTAGCAAACAGTGAACACAAGTTATAGTGTAGTCGAGTGAAATATCATTCATCCTTAGAGGTTTTAAGAGAGACTGTGAGCTTAGTGTCACTAATGAACATGTGATTAAAATCCGTGTAAACCAGAAGTTGCTGAGACTTTTATTTCAGTATGTTGATGTGCTTCCAACTGAAACGGAATACTGAGTAGGGGGCGGGGCTTTCTTTTTGCGCATCATTCCCTCATAGCAAACCAATGGTAAAAGGGGTGTGGTTAAGAATACTGGGGCTGATTGTGACATCAAAAGATAATGAGTGCCACTCCAAACGCAGAAGCAGATGCTCAGAATTTGATTGAAGATTACCAAAACAAACTTGTTTTTTCAGTGAATTAACCTGTGCGGATTAATTGTTCACCTGAAGAACAACAATGTGCGCTAGCAAAATAAACAAATTTCACATGGACTTTAAGGATCAAGAAGAGATGCAAGTATTTCTCTTTTAGTTACTCAGGCTGAAAAGCAGGAAGAGTTAAAGAGGTGACTCACATCAAGTATGTACTCCTGAATGAGGGCGTGGAGAATAATAGCGATGAGCAGGTAAAAGAACACGGTTGCGATGTCCTTGGCGCCATACTTGTAGAAGTTCACAGGGTCAGGCTTGTCCTCCGTATCTGAATCAAACACAGTCGCCACAATCAAAGTCAGGTAAGAGCAAACGTTAAACATTAGGGCACCAAACAGCACAGCTCCATTAGAGACACGCTCCGCATACTGTCTCAACTAGAGAATGTGTGACGTTTCGGCATTTCAACTCATCACACAGTGACATTTATCTGCAGGCACGTGCAGAGGTGGGGGCTTTAGGTGCTTGAGCCCCTGCCCTTTTTTCTCCTCGAGAGAAAGTGCCCTTTTTTTCCTGGGGATAATAATTATTTTTTAAATACTCATAATAATAGAATATATGTATAAGTTAATGTGTGTTCTATTTAAGGACAGCTTTCCCTAACAAACAATAAAAAACTATATTTTAAAGTATATCTTGGTTTTAGTCTAGTGCTCCAAGCGAGCCTCGAACCGGCGATTCGGAAAGAAAAACCGCATGTGAGGCAAATGCTCTAACTAAGACTCTATTACTCTATCCTCCTAAGTAAGGTGTCAACAGTGAAGTAACATCTATCAGCGCTTATGCCAACTCCGCACTGAACACGGACTGCAGACGGAGTGTGTGTAAAACCTACATTACTAGCTGACCTCCGTTACGGCAGCACGATATGATCGACAGAACCGCCGATGTAAATTCATCCGTCATTCATCTATATTGTGTGGAGGTGAGTAACGGTTAACAAAAGACTACTTGAGGCTCAAATTTAACGTCAGCTATTTATCCAAAAGTTCAAAAGCAAATAGGCTGTTTTGTCTTGATAACATCCTCCTGATTAACAACCATGTAATAAGTTAGCTAAAGTTTAGCCAGGGAAATATCATAGGCATACAGGCTAATGTAATGGAGAGACGACAGCTGGATAGTGAAAATATTACCCTCATTTTTGCAGTGATTTATTCTGAATATATAATGTAAATTGAAGCTATAAAACATGTACATATAGGCTAGCTATGGAAGTCAGTGGCTATCAGTGTGTCCTACATTCTTCTAAATATTTAATTATTTTGTTCAACAGAAAAAAATAAACTCAGAGTAGATTGAAAAGAGATAGTTCACCCAGTTTTTTTTTTATTTACTCACCCTCAAGTGGTTCCAAATCTTTGTCTCTTTATTTTGTTGCACACTAACGAATAAAAGATAAAAAATAAAGAAAGCTATAAACTTAAAATCATTGACTTCTAGAGTAGGAAAATCAAACACCATGAAAGTCAATGGTTACCAGTTTCCTGCTTTCTTCAAAATATTATTTTGTGTGTTCAACAGAAGAAAAAAAGTCAAATAGGTTTGGAACAAGTAAAAGGTGAGTAAATGGTGACAGAATTTTCAGTTTTGAATAAACTATGCTTTTAAGAGTGAGTATATGGTGAATTTAGGCTGGAATTTCCTTTAATGTTTTATTTATTAAAGTACAATAATTATTATTTAATAAAAAGTGCCTTTTTTTCCACTTGAGCCCCTGCCCCTTAAAAGGTCTCTGTGGAGAAATGTCACAGAATAAATGCTTTCCGATGACTCCAAATATATATAACTACAAATATCATCTGGATGAAAACTGAATCAGCATAAGGAATGAAAAATGTAATCATTATAGATACACACAGATATATATAGATAGGTACAGTTGAAGTCAGAATTATTAGCCCCCGTTTATTTTTTTTCTCCAACTTCTGTGTAATGGAGAGATTTTTTTTAACACATTTCTAAACATAATAGTTTTAATAACTCATCTCTAATAACTTATTTAATTTATCTTATGATGACAGTAAATAATATTTGACTAGATGTTTTTCAAGACACTTCTATACAGCTTAAAGCGACAAATTAATTGGGTCAACTAGGCAGGTTAGGGTAATTAGGCAAGTTTTTGTATAACGATGGTTTGTTCTGTAGACAATAAAAAAAATTGCTTAAAGAGGCTAATAATATTGACCTTAAAATAGTCTTTAAAAAATTTACAACTGCTTTTATTCTAGCCGAAATAAAACAAATAAGACTTTCTCCAGAAGAAAAAATATGATCAGACATAATGTGAAAATTTACTTGCTCTGGTAAACATCATTTGGGAAATATTTAAAAAAGGAAAAAAAAATTAAAGGGGGGCCAATAATTCTGACTTCAACTGTATATTTTATACACAATTGCAATCGTATTTCAAACTATTTTTCACAGAGCAGTATTTTTACTTTTTTTTATTTATTTTGTTACATGACTTGCTCTTCAGTGTTTGGACTTTTAGCTGTGAACTTTAAACCACAATGAACTGAACTAAACTGAGCTTTAACTTAACAATATTTAATAACACAATATTTGTACTGTACAGCAGTGGTTCCCAAGGTTTTTTTTTTTTGCCTGAGACCCACTTTTCGAACCAGCGACAAGAAGATCGCTGTTCTTCAAGATTTTTTTCATTCATAAATTTTCCTTCGGCTTAGTCTCTATTTCAGAGGTCACCACAGCGGAATGAACCACCAACTATTCCAGCATACATTTTACACAGCAGATGCCCTTCCAGTCGCAACCCAGTACTGGACAACACCCATACACTCTCATTCACACACATACACTTCAAACAATTCAGCTTATTTAATTCACCTATACAACATGTCTTCGGACTGTGGAGGAAACCCACGCCAACACGGGGAGAACATGCAAACTCCACACAGAAATGCCAACTGGCCCAGCCAGGGCTCGAACCAGTGACCTTCTTACTTTCAGGCGACAGTGCTAACCATAGAGCCACCGTGCTGCCAAGATTTTTTTCTTCAATGATATTAATTTAAAGGGGACCTATTATGTGAAAATTACATTTTATAAAGGGTTTAAACAGTTGTGTGGCAACAGTCTGTGAATATAACCAGCTTCTAATAGTGCTAATGTATTTATTTTATTTTTTATAATCACACTTGGTAAAAACAGTCTGCAGGAACACTTTGATTGACATTCTGCCTTTGTACGTGTCCTCAGAGGAAGAAAGCTCCGCCCATTAGTGACCATACCTCACTATAAATATAGTCTTAGGCCCCGTTTACACTAGTACGTTTTAGTTTTAAAACGGCGTTTTAGAATGAAAACGATCTGCGTCCACACTAGCGTTTCTGAACAGCTCTCCATCTACACTAAAATGGTGAAGACACACATTACGTGATCACACACACACTCTCTGGCATGCGCTGCAGCGTGCGTTGAGCACATACCCATATGAGAGCTGTGCACGTCGGACTCTCACTATATTTGTTAAACGTGATATTTAATTCATCTTGTTTTCTATATATTACTATACATTCCCCGACTTTGGTCTTTTGAATCTATTACTTGTTCTCAGGTAACGTGTTCTGGCTGAGTGCAGATAAGTTAGGTTAATATCCTAATTAATGTAACCGCGGACACCACATCGGACTGATTGCTTGCCTTTATTTTCTCTATTGTATAAACTTATTGTGCGTTATACTTTTATAATGGCCTTTATTATTTATTAAAACTGATATTCAATGAAAGAGAGGGCATGTTTTGTATTTTCAATGAAAATGAAAGGAGGCAGTGATGTTATAGGCTCCGTTTTGTTATAAATATGCATGAAGATGACGCTCATATTATGCAGTTACACGACGCCTCAACATTTTTTGATGTCTGTTAAGTTGCTATTATCAAAATAAAAATAGGCAGTTCCTCACCTCATGTTTTTATTTTATTGTTAAGAAAGTGAAACAGCATAGCCAGGGTCATATGAATGACTTTTTAAAGTACCATGTACACACTCGGGAGTTTGTTTTCCATATCAAACTTGCAAATTCTGAACTTACAAGGAGAGGATGCAGGACTGTCACTGAACTGTTTGTAGGCTACTTAATATTGAGGAAAAGCCCCAATCAGATAGGCGAATGTCTGCAGCCCCGCCTCCGTTTTCAGATGTCTCCATTTTCCCCCATCCACACTGAGACGGAGCAGCAGCGTTTTAGAATAAAAACGGCCTCTCCAGCGTTTCCAAAACGCTCGGTTTTCGGGGCTCGAAAACTCCGGCGTAGTGTGGACAGATGGCATAACCGTAGCAAAACTTAAGCGTTTTAAAACTAAAACGTATTAGTGTAAACGGGGCCTTAGATGCACAAATAAACACTGTAGTCTACATAGACTCCATTTTCAGTTTTGACATTTTCAGCCACTATACTGATGCATAGGCCTTTGTAGCTCCACCCCCTTCTGAAAATATCTCATTTGAATTTAAAGCGACAATTATGATCTTGGGGCAGTCCAAAAGGGGCAGTTTCAAAGAGTTATAAAACATTTTTTTTGTGTGGAATTTTGAGCTGAAGCTTTACATACACACTCTAGGGACATTAGAGACTTATTTTACATCGTCTAAAAAGGTGCCCTTTAAGGAAAAAATACAACTGAATCCAGGGGACAGACTTTAAAGCAGTGACATTTACTGCTGCTTTACTTCTAATGATGGCAAATTGGTGTCAGATATTATTTATGGTTTAGTATCAGCATCACTAAAAAAGATCTAGAGCATACCAGTATCCAGGCTTTGGGTGACATTGTACTGCACTGTGATGAACATGATGGCAAATTTAGCTGTGACCTGCAATAAAGGGAAAAAATAACAGATCAATACATGACAAACGAACAAGGTTTTCATTTCCTTACATTCTGGTACTAATTAGGGATGCACGATACTGGAAAAATTACCCATTGCAATATATTGTTTTTCTGCGATATATTTTGCGATATGAATACAATTTCTGCAGATGAGTTAAAAAAAAAAGTTTGGTAAGAAATTATGATTTTAGATTGATTGGAAAGATCCATGGGGGTGCATAACATATAACAAACCCAGTACTGGGAAATGATAAGTTATAATATCTGTGCATAATAAAGCATAATACGGATACGACATAATACGGATAGAACGAAAGAACTCACAGGGAAAAGCAAAGGAGGAGGTGTTTGTTTCTTTATTAACAACTTATGGTGTGATGAGAGAAACATACACCCAGTTAGATCATTTTGTTCTCCTGATCTGGAATACCTTATGCTTCGGTGTCGACCATACTGGCTACCAAGGGAATTCACATCGGTCATTATTACGGCTGTTTACATCCACCCTCAAGCCAACACAGAGCAGGCGCTCAGAGAACTGTATGGGAGCATAAACGAGCAGGAAACCGCACACCCGGAGGCAGCGTTTATTGTTACAGGGGACTTTAACAACACCAATCTCAGGAAAATCGCTCCAAAATACTTTCAACATATCACCACAAACACGCGTGGCGATCGTATTTTGGACCATTGCTACTCTCCGTTCCGGGATGCTTACAAATCCCTCCCCCGCCCACCATTTGGCAAATCAGATCACTCTTCTGTTCTGCTCTTGCCTGCTTACAGGCAGAAACTGAAACGGGAACCACCCACCCTCAGGACGTTTCAGAGCTGGTCGGACCAATCGGATTCCATACTTCAAGACTGTTTTGATGACGTTGACTGGGAGATGTTCCGGGCAGCTTCTGATGACGACATCGAAGTGTACTCAGACACAGTTACGTGCTTCATCAGAAAGTGCATAGAAGACGTGGTCCCAACAAAAACTGTCCGTATCTACCCCAACCAAAAACCATGGATCAACGGCGAAGTTCGAACAGCCCTATCAGTGCGAACTTCCGCCTATAAATCCAGAAATGCTGAGGAACAAAAACAAGCAAACTACAACCTCAGAAAAACGATCAAAGCAGCAAAACATCAATACAAAGACAAGATAGAGGGTCAATTTAACACCAATAACGCAAGGAGCATGTGGCAGGGACTTAATTACATCACGGACTTTAAAAGCAACAAATCCACCACTGCGAACATTGCCGCGTCTCTCCCGGACGAGCTCAACTCGTTCTATGCCCGCTTTGAAGCCCAGGACAGCGCGCACACACAGCGCGCTCCCGCGGCTGATACAGAAACCGCCAGCACACTCACTGTTTCTGTAGCGGATGTAACAAGATCTTTCCGCCGCGTGAACATCCGAAAAGCTACGGGCCCAGATGGCATCCCTGGACGTGTACTTAAAGCATGCGCACACCAGCTAGCGGGGGTTTTCACGGACATCTTTAACCTCTCGCTCTCTCGGTCTGTGGTTCCCACATGCTTTAAGACAGCTACTATTGTGCCAATACCGAAATCAGCTAAAACCACATGCTTGAATGACTGGCGTCCGGTTGCACTGACACCCATCTTCAGCAAGTGCTTTGAGAAGCTGATTAAAAACCACATCTGCTCTGTACTGCCCGCTAACACTGACCCTCTGCAATTTGCATACAGAAACAACCGCTCCACTGATGATGCAATTGCTTTCACCTTGCACACTGCTCTGTCTCACCTGGAAAACAAAAACACATATGTGAGAATGCTGTTTGTGGACTACAGCTCAGCATTCAACACCATAGTGCCTGCCAAGCTGGGGGTGAAGCTCCAGGCTCTGGGCCTACACAGCTCTCTGTGCAACTGGATCCTGGACTTCCTGTCAAGCAGACGCCAGGTGGTCAGAATGAACAACATCACCTCATCCACACTGATCCTCAACACTGGTGCTCCACAGGGCTGTGTTCTCAGCCCACTCCTGTACTCCCTGTACACACATGACTGTACATCCAAACACAGCTCCAACGTCATCGTTAAATTTGCTGATGACACAACGGTGGTGGGCCTAATCACAGATAATGATGAGACGGCCTACAGAGAGGAGGTGCACACTCTGACACAGTGGTGTCAGGAAAACCACCTCTCACTCAACATCAGCAAAACCAAGGAGCTGGTGGTGGATTTCAGGAGAGAGAAGAATGAACACACTCCCATTACCATCAACGGGACAGCAGTGGAGAGAGTCAGCACTTTTAAGTTTCTTGGAGTACACATCGCTGAGGATCTGACATGGACTGCTCACACAGACGCAGTGTTGAGGAAGGCACAACAACGCCTCTTCTTCCTCAGGCGCCTCAGGAGGTTTGGAATGAGCCCCCACATCCTCCGCTCGTTCTACACCTGCACCGTAGAGAGCATCCTCACTGGCTGCATCACCACCTGGTACGGGAACAGCACCAGCAGCAATAGCAAAGGTCTACATAGGATTGTGCGAACTGCTGGACGTGTAGTAGGAGGTGAGCTTCCCTCCCTCCAGGACATCTACACCAGGAGGTGCATGAGGAAAGCCAAGAGAATCATCAGCGACTCTAGCCACCCAAGCCATAGACTTTTCTCTCTGCTACCCTCAGTCAGACGGTTCCGCAGCATTCGGTCACGCACCAGCCGACTGAAGGAAAGTTTCTTCCCTCAGACTATCAGGCTGATGAACACTTAACACACCCCACAAAAACTCTCCCATACCCCACACCATAAAGATGTAGCATGCACTGCACTTTAACCAATCCATACTTAAACAATACTGCCTACAACTATGTGTACACCTATCCATTGTACGCATCACTGTCAACATTGCCAAATTTACACTGTCTTGTTTTTTTGTGAGTATGTTGTTGTATTTTGCACTGTCTGTATTTTACACTGTCGCTGTATTTTGCACTGTCTGTATTTTGCACTGTCTGTATTTTGCACTGTCTGTATTTTGCACTGTTGTTGTATTTGCACTGTCTGTTTTTTTTTTTTTGCACTGTCTGTATTTTGCACTGTCGTTGTATTTGCACTGTCTGGTTTTTTTTCACTGTCGTTGTATTTTGCACTGTCGTTGTATTTGCACTGTCTGTTTTTTGCACTGTCGTTGTATTTGCACTGTCTGTTTTTTGCACTGTCGTTGTATTTGCACTGTCTGTTTTTTGCACTGTTGTTGTATTTGTACTATCTGTATTTTCCACTGTCTGGAGCCAGCACCTAAGCTTTTCACTCATCATAGCACACGTGCTGCTGATGATGTGACAATAAAAGTGATTTGATTTAATTTTGATTTGATAATATCTGTGTTATGTTTGTTTAACAGTAGTGCTGACAAAAGATTAATCTCAATTAATCGCATTCAAAAGAAAAGCTTGTATTTATTTTATATATATATATATA
>CAIGQZ010032598.1:3900457-3925048 GCA_903798205.1 Danio tinwini
AATTTATATAATAATGCATGTCGATGCAATTAATTGAAATTAATTGTGTTTAATCGTAAATCTTTTGACAGCACTACTGTTAAACACAACAACACAGATAGTATACTTTAGTTGATTACTATATCATATGTATCCTTAATTACATGTCCTTTATTTATTTGAAATGACACGAGATACAGATAACATAAATACAGATAACTTTACATATATTAAGTATATATTTTTCAGATGTCTTAAGAGTTTTATAGTTGCTCTGTTTTGAAATTAGAAAATAATAAAAAGTCTTTGAATTTAGTTTACAATTTGGCAAAGTTTTTTTTTTACGAATGTGACTTTTTTTTAGTTATCATAAGAATATTAGTCTTATTATCCATGTCCAATAGTCTAGTTTCACAATCCATAAACAAGACCATTCAGTGTTTCTCAACCACGTTCCTGGAGCCCCACCAACACTGCATGTTTAAGATGTCCCCTTTGACACACCCATTTCAGGTCTTTCAGTCTCTGATAATGAGCTGATGATCAGAATCAGGTGTGTTTGGTTAAGGAGACATGGGAAATGTGCAGAGCTGGTGGTCCTCCAGGAACGTGGTTGAGCAACACTGAGTTACAGTGTTACATTTACAGAACACTTCAAAAAGTAATAAGGAAACTTGGGACTTTAACTGAAAAATAAATGGTGAGTATGTTTATGAAACAATCTCCTAACGTTTTTTTTTTTTTTAAACACAATAATATTAATAACGCCTTTTTAAAGATCTAAATTCCAAACGTCAGAATAAAAAAAAATAGTATATGACTTTTAATTTGACTATAGAAAAGCGGAAGTATCTTTCTTGATTCACACATGGCCTTTACGTAGGGAAATTTGGAGTTGTGATCGCTGTTGTTCAGGTATATTTGATTACTTTTTTGCACTTATGTTTATGATATATCATATAATAAGTATTTCTTACACTCGAATTACTATTACTACCTGGAAACATTTGTTCTAGCTTTCCCGTACAGTTTGCTTCTATTTATATTCATATAATTCAAGTGTTTGACGTCGTATTTAATGCATGTCAAGTTGCACAACGTACTAAAGCTGACAAAGTCATATTTTTGCATAGACTAACGATACAATATATGACATTTTTAATATCATGTATTATATAATTGAGAAACATTGTCTAGTTTACTCGTTTCCACACCATATTATATAATATAATGCGTTATGTGTAATTCAATGCTTTCCAGCGCACACCTTTCTAAAGCTGACAAACAATTATCTTTCTGACGTATTATATGAAAGTATCAAGTGGTTCCAGTTACTCGATAGGAATTTTGTGTAGGATCTATTTTACATTGGGGTAAAGTTGGTTTTATATTCTTACATTCTGACTTTCTCCTTAATAATATAATTTTAGTAACATTTCTTTGTAAATTCTAAATAGGGAAATCATATTATCAGCCAGTGACTATAAAGTATAACATTGTTTACAGTCAGTTAAACGGTCCTAATGTTGTTTTGAAGTCATTCTTACATGTAATTTCAGACTTAGTATTTAAAATAACATGGTAAACAATAGGGGTCCCTGCTGAAAAATCCAGCTTAAACCAGCTGGTCAACTCCCAGCCTGACCAGCTAAGGCCAGACTGGAAATGGCTGGAAACCAGCATGGAAATGGCCAAAACCCCTCTAAAACCTGGCTGGTCGACCAGCTAAAACCAGCCTAAGATGGTTAGCTGCTTTAAGCTGGATTTTTCAGCAGGGGTGTAACGGATAAAGGAACCGTGTCACAAGTTGTCACTGTTCGAAAGTCAAAAACTCTACATCAATTAAGGGCTGTGCGATTAATCGAATCACAATTTGAAACGGTCCGATTATTTAATCGCAAGAGGCTGCAATATAAAATATATTTATATATGTAACAAAATAACGAATAACATCAGAGGTGAAGTGTTTTAAAACCAGTCCGATATGCTTCAGAAAATTAAACATGCTATTAAACATTAAACATGCTATGTCTTTCTGCGATGGTGTCATGAGGCATCGCAGACATCGTATCAGTTGTCGTGAACTATGCTATTACATGAGTAGAAACGATTGAATGTTGTGTCACGACGTCCACTTGTCGTTTACGACTCCCCACGACACTCTATGTCAAGGAAATTGTGCCAAAATCTGACCAGGGCTTTATAACTAGCCAAATGAGTGAGCACACTTTTCGTTCTGGCCAATCAGAATGGCGCTACTGAACTACGTCTACAATATATGTATATATAAAAAAAGAAAACAAACAGGAATGCTCTGACAAGTGGGTTTAAGGCGTCTGCTGCTTCATAAGCATTAATAGACGAATTAATATTAAAGGAAAACAGCATTTGTTACATGGGAATATTTTGGTTTCAAAGTCACAGACATCTAACAAAAACGGGTAATTTTTAGGAGCTGTCACAGAATTGTTGCCACGGCTAAAGGCTGATTTATACGTCAAGTAGAGATGCTCATTTCGGTTTATTTTACCAACTGACAACCGCAGCTCGTTAACCGAATATTAACTGTTAACAGATAAATATAAAAATATTATTTAATAAAAAAACAATTGAGGTTTCTATTTTGTGACACATTAAATATTTTAAAATACTGATTTATTTTAACATGTGAACAGCAGCATACAGGAAATAACAGAACATCTTCACGCACCTGCAGTGTTTCCAGCAGCATAGGAAAAAAAAATAAATTAAAAAAATCTAATCAAATAAACAGGCCTGCCCTAGATATTGTTCACCTAAATGACTAATTTAGATTACAAAACGAAAACACTGACTGAATCCTTTTTAAGTGCCGGCATTTGCTGATTTTTCCAATCATGTTTTTTTCGTCTGTCATATATCAGGCTATTAAAACGATTGCTCCACTGAAAATATGCATTTGATTAATGCTTCATTGTTATGTCACAAAACCCCTTTTAACATTATAATAGAAGTCATTAGTTTAAAGATTGTCATAATGAATTATTTTTCCCTGTCTCCCTCGCAATCAGCATCAGCGCTGGTTTGTGTCAACTTATTTCCTGCAATCAGCATCAGTGCTGGTTTGTGTCAACTCGTCTGTCAAACTGTGACTAGAAATATTCTTCCTTCATTTTGCTTCTTTGACAAAATACATCTGTAGGCACGTGTGGTTGCACTTGTTACCATCCCGCAAGTTAACAAATATTTGTTGCACATCAGGGGCCGATCACAGCGAACGCGATTTTCCGTTCCAAAAATGCGAGATGCACCGCACCACACTGCCTTTTATGTTGACAAGAAAAAAAGAAGCGTGGTGCTCTTTTATATGTCACTATAGGAAACGACTGAATCAGCTGGTCTATTGTGCGCGAGTGTTGCTGTCCATGTTATTATAATTGTAATATACAGAATAACATTGTGATATCCATGATTTGTAAAGTAATATGCCCACAGTTTTGGCTAACTTGAAACTGCGACTACAAGTTTCTCCTCCATCATTAAAAGTTACCCGTCGTCCTGACAACACAAATACTGCAGGCACCTCAACAGAAACCCTGCTCTGCTTTCATTTGATTGAAGAATGAAAAGACGCGACTGACGCAACGAACTATTCTGCTCAAGGTTGAGTTTTATTTCAACCACAACGTCCGCGAGCGCACATCGCGCAACAGCATAACGTGAGGCGCGCAGAAGCAGCGTCATACAGTTAATAAACCATTAATAAAATGCAAAAACTTTTCAACGCAAAACTGGTTCGGTGATCGCCCCTTATTGTGGTCGCATAGCCCTCGCCGTGGCCGTCGGCGACGCTGACGCGCACCTCTCAAAAAATTTAACTACATGTCGCAACGACGCGTAGCACAAGCGATGTGATTGGTCGGCTTGGTAGTGCTGATGAGTGTGGTTGGAGGTGAGAGCCCCACGAGTTCGATGTAGCAAGTGTTTACAAGTGTTGAGTCCCGTGAAGGAGCTCCGGATGGAGACTGCTGTTTTGTGTTTACCTTATGATTAAAGTTGTTGCGCGTCTGCCGGTTCCCACCTCAAAATGAACAAGTTTGAGCCACTTGTACATTAAGGAAGTGTTCAGAAAAAGAAAACACCAGCGAAGAAACTCGACACAGAGAAACATAAACACCTACTGCCAGCTAGCGTTTCAGAAGTGTATTGCAGAGCAACAGAAACAGCGCACAGAAGTATAAATGCACAGCTACTCGCATTGCATGTGCCGTGGGTCACGCTGATCACTTGACGCAGAAGTGTAAATCAGGCATTACTGATTTTTGAGCTGAAGCTTGAATTGAATTAAAGTCAGCTTGAAACTTGAATTAAATCGTAAATCAAATCGCAATCGCAGTATCTGTCAAAAAAATTGCAATTAGATATTTTCCCCAAATCGCACAGCCCTACCTCAATCTATTTATTTTCTGCAGCTATGGCGGGAACAGACATGGACCCTGAAGTGGCCCGAGGGTTGTTTGAAGAAGGAGCCACACTGGTTTTGCTTGGAGTTCCTGAGGGAACCGAACTGGGACTCGACTACAAAACATGGACATTGGGTCCTCGTTTTCGTGGGGTGAAGATGATTCCCCCGGGCCTTCACTTCCTCCACTACTGCTCCATCAGCACCAATGGAGGCTGTGGCGAAATCAGCCCCAAAACCGGCCTGTTCCTGTCCCTGAAGCCTCGGCAAGTGCTTGTAGCGCACTGGAACAAGAGCGCAGATGATTTGGAGATCTCTCAGAACTCGGAGGAGGTAGAGCGCGTACGGGCCAATCTGAAAGAGCTGGACCGCTATTTAGGGCCGTACCCCTATGACACCCTCCGCAAGTGGGTTTCTCTCACTGACAGACTCAGTCAGGAGGTGGCTGTGGCCCTGCAGCCCCTCAGCGGGCGCGTTTGCGCCTTTAGCGACGTTATTCCGGAGCTGCAGCTGACCCACACTAAAGACCGGGTCCAGCAGAACCTGTCCCGCAATGATCAGGAGTGCCAGAGTATGAAGGAGGGCCTGGACCGGCTGCCACGCATGAAGCAGAGAGAAGGCACAGAGCTACGGTTTTCCAGCATCCCCAAGCAGGCGTATCCTCCTGGGGCAACACCCGCTCAGATCACCCAGTACAGCATGGACCGCAGTTACACTCTCAACGCGGTACTTGAGAGATATTATAAAGAGCAGCCGCTCGATGTGCTTGGTGAGGATTAGTTTACTATCCAAATATCTTCTTTTTTTAAATGTCTAGGTAAAAACAACAACTTTTTTGGTAACATTTTATTTTGATGGTCCATTTGAGTATTAGTAGACTGTCTGCTTAATATCTGTTGATACAGACATTTAACTTACTATAAGAAACTTTGCAAGTACATGTCAACTTACACTAACCCCAACCTAACAGTGTACTTATAATCTAATGGGAATTAGTTGGTATGTAGATGCAATGTAACTTAAATTCAACTAACGGACCATTAAAATAAAGTGTGACCACTTTTTTCTCCCATTGAACACAATATATTTTGTTTTAAGAAACATTTATAATATTTTGGAACAGTAGACATGTCAGGCTAAATAATTCAAATAAATAATTGACTTCTGCTGTCTTCATTAGTTTCAAAAACACAGATTTATGTAAAACCTGTAAAGGCATCTTTGGATATCTTTTTATTCTTTGGATATAAAGTAAAGCCACTGCACTGTTCAGGTCTATAGCATGCTTGTATGTTGGTTGTTGAGCGATTTGTTTGCTAAATTGTGGGTTCACCAGTAGATTTTGATAAGAAGATGCTTTTCAACTAACAAAAACTAAATAAAATATATCATAGGAACGGTTTAACAGAATATTTTAGCAGTTTTAAAACCTTGACTTTTGCTTCAGGGATGGATGTGAGGCCAGTCATAAGGCCGATTTATACATCTGCGTCAAGTGCATGCGTATGCTACGGCACAGCCTACGTGTGGACGCATAGCCCCTCGCCGTAACCGTCGGCGACGATGATGCGCACTTCTTAAAAAATGTAACATGTACGTGTAGCGCAAAATCTGTGATTGGTTGGCTTGGTAGCGCTGACGAGTGTGGGCGGAGGTGAGAGCCGCGCGCCCGATGCAGCGAGTGTTTACAAGTGTTGAGTCCCGTGAAGGAGCTCCGGATGGAGACTGTTGTTTTGTGTTTACCTCATGATTAAATTTGTTGCACGTCCGCCGGTTCCTGCCTCAAAATGAGCGAATTTGAGCCACTTGTACATTAAGGAAGTGTTCAGAAAAAACAAAACACCAGCGAAGAAACTCGACACAGAGAAACATAAACACCTACTGCCAGCTAGCGTTTCGGAAGTGTATTGCAGGAAAAACAGAAACAGCGCACAGAAGTATAAATGCACGGCTACGCGCAAGGCATACGCTGTGGGTTACGGTGATCACTTGACGCAAAAGTATAAACCAGGCTTTATAGTCCACCATTGTTGTTTACTCCACATGTAATATAGTAACACTTTACTTAAAGGGGGTGTTCATAAGATTGCCATGAAACCTTTTTAATCATGACATGTCATGAATATGAAGGAGAATTTATACCCACTGTCTTGAATATATACACTCACCCGCCACAATATAAGGTACACCTTACTAGTACCAAGTTGGACCCCCTTTTGCCTTTTGAACTGCCTTAATCCTTCGTGGCATAGATTCAACAAGGTACTAGAAAAATTCCTCAGAGATTTTGCTCCATGTTGACATGATAGCATCACACAGTTGCTGCAGATTTGTCAGCTGCACATCCATTATGTGAATTTCCTGTTCCACCACATCCCAAAGGTGCTCTATTAGATTTGGATCTGTGGAGGCCATTTGAGTACAGTGAACTCATTGTCATGTTCAAGAAACCAGTCTGAGATGATTAGCACTTTATGACATGGTGTGTTATCCTGCTGGAATTAGCCATCAGAAGATGAGTACACTGTGGTCATAAAGGGATGGACATGGTCAGCAGCAATACTCAGGTAGGCTGTGGCGTTGACACGATGCTCAATTGGTACTAATGGGCCTAAAGTGTGCCAAAAAAACATCCCCCACACCATTACACCACCACCACCACCAGCCTGAACTGTTAATATAAGGCAGGATGGATCCATGCTTTCATGTTGTTGATGCCAAATTCTGACCCGACCATCCGAATGTCACAGCAGAAATTGAGGCTCTTCAGACCAGGCAACATTTCTCCAATCTTCTATTGTCCAATTTTGGTGAGCCTGTGCAAAATGTCTCCTCAGTTTCCTGTTTTTAGCTGACAGGAGTGGCACCCGGTGTGGTCTTCTGCTGCTGTAGCCCATCCGCCTTAAGGTTGGTAATGTTGTTTGTTCAGAGATGCTCTTCTGCAGACCTTGGTTGTAACGAGTGGTTATTTGAGTTACTGTTGCCTTTTTATCAGCTGAAACCAGTCTGGCCATTCTCCTCTGACCTCTGGCATCAGCAAGGCATTTGCGACCACAGAACTGCCGCTCATATAAACTCTGGAGATGGTTGTGCATGACACCCCAGTAGATCAGCAGTTTCTGAAATACTCAGATCAGCCTGTCTGGCACTAACAGCCATGCCATGTTCAAAGTGACTTAAATCACCTTTCTTCCCCATTCTGATGCTTGATTTAAACTGCAGCAGATCGTCTTGACCATGTCTACATGCCTAAATGCATTAAGTTGCTGCCATGTGATTGGCTGATTAGAAATTTACGTTAACGAGCAGTTGGACAGGTGTACCTAATGTGTATACTATATATTATGTTATGACAACTGTCATTAAGTGTCATTACCTCAGTTATGTCATTTTTAAATGCAAAGATGACCTTGTTTGAGATGTTTTTGAGGCTGACATAAAACATAAATTGTCTTCATCATGAAAATTTGACATTACCAAGACAACATAACTTAATTGTCATGATCCCATTATAATGGTGTCATAAATGTTATTCTGATCACTTTTTTTTAGTGGAACAAGCTGAATGTCATTAAAACTCTCATTAAAATGGTCAATACTCTCATTATATTAACAACTTTTTTATAACAATTTTAATTGCACCACTGTACTTGAGGTCAAGAAAACTATTAACAACATTGTTATAAAATTCATGACAATCGTGTTCATTACAACCAAATTAATACAGAAAAAAATATCAAGAAATGAATAACAAAATTAACCTCTGCCTAATGATTTATTGTAATGTAGCTGTGATTATCTTAGTTTATTAGAGTGGCAGGGCTATTTGCACGTTTATCTGCTTGGATTTATTGCTAATAATATGTTTTATAAATGAGGTACAGAATTTGGTCTAAATTCTTAATCCATTTTGATATTTTTATTATTTTAATAATGCATCATGCCATGTTTAAACTGTATATGAAGCCGATCTCTTTGCCTTGGCAGTAAAGCTTGTACAGTCTCTATCAATGGAAATTAATAGTGCGTTTATTGTGACATGCATGAACGATGTCAGTCGCCAGGATTTTTTTAAGTGACTTCGTGAGAGGACATCATTAGTTGCAAGAAATGTTTAATGGAAATGCATCATTTGGTAGTTTTTTATCAGCACTTTGTTATTTAGGGCACTTATTGAGACAAGCTTCACTTTAAGTCAATTATTATTATTATGTATAAGCCTTGTAAAATGCTGGTGTTACTGTAGTAAAAAGCTAAACATTAAAAGATTTGTGCCACTCTTGTAGGAGAGCTGCAGTTTGCGTTCGTCTGCTTCCTGGTTGGGAATGTCTATGAGGCCTTCGAACACTGGAAAAGCCTGCTGGCTCTGCTGTGCCGCTCTGAGGAGGCCATGAAGGATAGGAAGGAGCTTTATCTCGGCCTCATTGCTGTCCTCTACCATCAGCTGGGAGAAATCCCTCCAGACTTCTTTGTGGACATCGTGTCCCAAAGCAACTTCCTCACCTCCACACTTCAGGTATTAATCAGTTCTCTGCGCTTAAAAAATGACAAAAGTAGAATATGATCAGAGTCTTTCAGGTTATACTAAAGTCAACATAAATTCTTATTTATTAATATGCTTTCTTGATGTGTTGTTGTGCACGATTCACCTATGATCAGTCTCAGAACAAAAAAAGAACTTGATACCTCTTCTGGTTTTTATGAGCTATTTAAGCAGGACCTTTTAAAACAATATGTAATTACGCTTATTGTAATAAAAGTGAATATTGTATCAGAAATATGCAAGGTCTTTAGGATTCTTTAGGATGAAATATAAACACCCTTTTTACCTTGTCAAAAAACACTTTAGTTCACAGTGGGCCCTTTTTGCTTCATGTCTCTTTAAATGCTAATGAGCTGCTGCTACATCGGGAATGGCTTACAGGAATTTGAAGCTATTTCCACATTATAACAAAAGGGATCTCCCCGATTATCATTGCTTGACATTTCAGCCTGCCATTATCAACGTCAAATGTGTTCAAACAAGCATCTATGCATATAAAAAGTGTAAATAGTGGTGTATTATTCAACAAATGCTCAGCTGCACAGTTTCTGTGGTTGGTTAAGCCTGGTTTATACTTCTGCGTCAAGTGATCACCGTAACCCACGGCGTATGCCTCGCGCGTAGCTGTGCATTTATACTTCTGGGCGCTGTTTCTGTTTTTTCTCTGCAATACACTTCCAAAATGCTAGCTGGCAGTAGGTGTTTATGTTTCTCTGTGTCGAGTTTCTTCGCTGGTGTTTTGTTTTTTCTGAACACTTCCTTAATTTACAAGTGGCTCAAATTAGCTAATTTTGAGGCGGGAACTGGCGGACAGTCAACAACTTTAATCATGAGGTAAACACAAAACAACAGTCTCCTTCCAGAGCTCCTTCACGGGACTCCACACTTGTAAACACTCGCTGCATCAGGCGCGTGGCTCTTACCTCCACCCACACTCGTCAGCGCTACCAAGCCGACCAGTCACAGAGCTTGCGCTACGCATACGTGTTACATTTTTTTGAGAGGTGCGGGTCAACGTCGCCGACGGTTACGGCGAGGGGCTATGCATCCATGCGTAGGCTGCGCCGTAGCATACTTGTGCGCTTGCCGCAGAAGTATAAATCGGCCTTAAGGGCGTACTCACACTAGGTACAGTTGCCTTGAACCGTGCCGAATCGCGATTGTCCCCTCTCCCCTGACAGCCTGCACTCACACTGCATTTTGCCTTTCGAACCTGAGAACGCTTTACGTCAACGATGTTCAGTTTAACAGGAAGAGTAGTGCTCTCGCTCAGCACAGTGGGGATTGCTTTAGTAATATCGTTTTGTATTATTTTTAGTAATCTGGGAAGTAATGACACAGTAGTGTCAAATATTTTGCTGAACAGACCCATCACTTTTGACGCTCATAAATGTTCATAAAGTCCTCGTGCTGCAGGTATTAGGAGGTTTGCTAAAGGTGCAGCTGACGTGCAGCGAGAGGTTTGTGTCTGTAATATACTATGACAGTTTGCATTCATTGAAAAGTAAGAATGATTAATAAATCCATATGAAACAGTCTCTTAAAATGACGTAGTATCTTTAGTTCTACGCTTAGGCATGCTTAGAGCTCATACTACAAGCGTACAGCCCAACAAGCCCAACCGAACCTTGCTTTGACACACCTCTTCCAACCGGACCAGAGCCGGCCAACAGAACTGTGCCTAGGCCCGATTCGGAGCACTCACACTTGTCAAACAAACCGAGAAACGCACCTGGGCACGGTTCAGATAGCATAGTGTGAGTACGCCCTAAATCAACAACACCTCACTGACCAAACATAGTTTGCTTGGATGTGAGCAAAGAAGTAGCTGCTTATGTATAAACCATTATGATATTCAGTTATGTCAATTAAGACACATAAATACACTCAGACAGTTGCATATGTTTTTCAACTTGTCTGAGCAGACACAGCCGAAACTAAACACAAAAGAAAAACTACAAAAGCAAGCGTCCCTAAATACACTTAAAATAGAATAATTCTGGAAGGAAACATTACTTTATTGGGGACTGTTTTTGTTGTTGAAACAGAAAAAAACAAGCCCATATCTTAATCAGTGTCTAAAAAGAAACTAACCAACAATAAAAGAAATGTTTTGTTATTGTTCATTATTGTTGTGGTATTGGTTTATGCTCGTCTATATACAGTAATATAAATGATCAAATATTAAGCATCAAAAAGTTCATCAAGTTCTGTTTAACAGAGAAGATTTTTCAACATTAGTTTTAAATTTTTTTTAAATGACTAGTGTGTGTGTGTGAATGAGTGTGTGTGGATGTTTCCCAGTGATGGGTTGCAACTGAAAGGGCATCAGCTGTGTAAAACATATGCTGGATAAGTTGGTGGTTCATTCCGCTGTGGCGACCCCTGATTAATAAAGGGACGAAGCCGAAAAGAAAATGAAGGAATGAATGAATAATAATTTAGATAACTAAAATATTTTTGTCTTTTGCATTGATGACAGCACATACAATTTTGATAGTTATTTGGCCAGCTACTAGTATTCATCTTAAAGTGCAATTTAAATGTTTAACTTATTAGATCAACTAATTATGTTTATTTATTTGTACACTACCTGACAAAAGTCTTGTCGCCGATCCCAGTTGTAAGAGCAACAAATAACTTGACTTCTAGTTGATCATTTGGAAAAGTGTCAGAAGGTCGATTTTTCTGATGAATCGTCTGTTGAACTCTATCCCAATCATCACAAATACTGCGGAAGACCTATTGGAACCTGCATGGACCCAAGATTCTCACAGAAATCAGTCAAGTTTGGTGAAGGAAAAATCATGGTTTGGGGTTACATTCAGTGCGAGAGATCTACAGAGTGCATGGTGGCATCAACAGCCTGAGGTATCAAGACATTTGTGCTGCCCATTGCATTACAAACCACAGGAGAGGGCAGATTCTTCAGCAGGATAGCGCACCTTCTCATACTTCAGCCTCCACATCAAAGCTCCTGAAAGCAAAGAAGGTGAAGGTGCTCCAAAATTGGCCAGTCCAGTCACCAGATATTAACATTATTGAGCATGTCTGGGGTAAGATGGAGGAGGCAATAAAGATGAATCCAAAGTTCTTGATGAACTCTGGGAGTCCTGCAAGAACGCTTTCTTTGCCATTCCAGATGACTTTATTAATAAGTGATTTGAGTCATTGCAGAGATGGATGGATGCAGTCCTCCAAGCTCATGGGAGTCATACACAATAGTCATTCTTTATCCACTGCAGCATGACTTTATATTCTATATTGGACATTATTTCTGTTAAGTGACAAGACTTTTGTCTAAGCAAAGTCAGACCTTACTGTCCTAATTAAATCATTAAAAATCAAGGCATGATTATATTTTATTTAGGTAAAATAAGCGTAATCTAGAGGCCTTTGCCTTTCATATAAGCCACTTCTGATACCAAATGATCAACTAGAAGTCAAGTTTTAATTTGTTGTTCCTAAAACTTGGATAGGCGACAAGACTTTTGTCAGGTAGTGTATACATGTGTGTGTGTACATACAGTATTCTTTGCTTTAATGTAGTTCTGCTATTAACAACATTCAAAAGTGCTATTGTGTATTTAATTTAGTTAGTAATGTAATAGAGTAATTAACAGTAGTAATGTACTAAGTCCCTTTTAACTCTCAAACTGTTTTCCAAATCAGAAGTCGTCTGAGTCTGCCAATACACACGTGATTCATTTACCAATTAGTGTGCGATTTTAAATATTTTAAAAACCTATCTTCCCCCTTTTGTGATTTTAGGACTTTTTCCAGTTTGCCAGTAGTCCCGGGGTCGACAGCACATTACGGAAAAGAGCGGAAAAATTTAAAGTCCATCTAACCAAAAAGTTTCGTTGGGACTTTGATGTGGATCTGGATGATTGCGCTCCGGTGGTGGTGGAGCTTCCAGATGGGGTCACCGTGGACTAACACTTCTCCACATACGGCATATACTTAAGGAAACGGTGCAGTACACAGTGTGGGCAGCTCTACAGAAACTACTTTTTTATATATAATGTTTTCACATGAATATAGTCATATAGACACATTCATCAGATACACCTGCATCTGGATCCCCTCCTGTCATTTGCTCAAAACTATATGATCATTCCGTTTTATTAAAGCTAATTATTATTATTTGATATTATTGTAATTTGTTTTGCGTGCGTTCCTGAATATCATACACAGCCACTAGAGGGCATGCCACTACACATAATCTGTCTCCATTCTCATTATGTTAGTTTACTCCAACGTCTGCTGGAGTGAAGCAATAATGCTGAAAAATCTGCTATGAAATCACAGGAATAAATGACATCTTACACTATAATACTGCAGTAAACGGTTATTTTAAGTTTGTGAGGGATAAATGAGCATAAGACATTTCTTTCAAAACATAAAATGTCTTGGCAAACTTTTGACCCTCATATATTGATTTAAGTGTTTGCATGTAAGCTGACCCCATATGTTTATGCTGTAGACATAAATTATGCCTCAAATCATGTGACATAATGTTGAAGAGAAATGTATTAAGCAATCAGATTTATCGTTTATATCACCAGGATGAATAAATTGTCGATACAGACGAAGGCTACGTTCACACTGCAGGCAAATGTGGCCCGAATCTGATTTTTTGGCCCATATGTGACTCAGGTTTCGACAGTGTGAACAGCCCAAGCCGCATGGAATCTGATCTTTTCACTTCAGATTTGTGCCACTTTCATATGTAGTCTTAAATCAGACACAGATCTGATGTTTTGCAATGCCACCGCAGTGTAAATGGTTATGCCGGATTTCATGTGACTTTTACATAATCTTCGAGCGACATGCGTCATCATTCTGTGCTGCAAACATCATCTACACCTCTGCAGCATAGTAGAATAACACACAGGGCGATTACTGTACCACAGAAAGTTGGTTGTTCATTTTGAAAAAGATTTTGAAGGCAAAACTGGGGCTTGTTAACCACTCTGGTTAATGATCGGGGCACGGGATGATCGCAATGCTAAAGAGCGGAAAGGAGATCCGTGCACAAAGGAGGGGGCACTTTCATTTTAAAGATGAACATTATCTCTGAGCGAATAAAGGGCAGAAGCTCAAGCACCCAAACCCCCCATCTGCACGTGTCTGTTGTTTATAACGAAGTAAAATAAAATAACTGCAAACTGAGATAAACCGACTCCGCCTTCACAGTTCAGTCTGCGGCTGCTCATTAACCCTTGATGAGTTCACTACACCGGTGGTCAGACAGACGCGCGCCGCGGTTGTCCTAAATCACAAATGATCAGTGTTTTCAATCACAAGGGACTTATTTTAGGTTTCAAATGCCGAAATACACATTAGTAGTAGCAGAACAACCCTTTACAGTTCATGTAATACACCACGGTTGTCTGTGAAAAGGGCAATAATCATATTAAGCACAATCTGACAACGCGCTTCATACAGTATACACATTGTGTGCATTATTAGACATTTTGTGTTGTCTGTAACTATACTATTGCGCATGCGGGTCAGTTTACGACCATGATCTGTTCACACTGCAAATCTGATATTGGCCACATTTATAACAACAGCTAGGCAAAAAAATCAGATCTGAGAAAAAATCTGATTTGAGCACTAAGCCTCGCAGTGTGAACGTAGCCTAAGAGTGAATCATATTTAGGCAACAAAATCTTAAGAAAGTAGGTGTAGGCTTTTATGGCTTGACATAATCATACTATCAATCATTTATGGATATTTACTTCAGGGAAGTATCGAATTTTCTTGCTAATATAGTTTATCACAGTGGTATTATCATCACTGTATTGAGCTAAGCTATAATTTGCATAGCTATGTTATAATAACCAAAAGAATACTTGGTGTATTTTGTATTGCACACCTGTTCAAAGTAAATCAATGTTTTTAAACTAATTAAAAGGTACAATAGGTAAGATTTTACATTATTGTCTCATTGTTAAACAAAAGTTAATGCATTAAAATCAACAGTGAGAAAAAGCCACATGTGAAAATCAAATGATGAAACAATTACGATTTTTGATTTGATAAATATATTGTGAATATATATTTTAACACTGTAAAATACATAAAAATTCTGACTTTTGAATTAGTTTGTTGTTGCTTTATGATATATTTTTATTGTTTTCTTTTGCTAATTATTATACAACCCCAAATCCGAAAAAAGGACAGTATGGAAAACGTAAAAAAAAGAAGTGATTTCTAAATTTATTTTGACTTGTATTTTATTGCAGACAATACAACAACCATTATTTAACGTGTTCCTCATGATTTTTTGTCTTAAACATTCCAATTATGGTTCACATTTTACATCTACGCATTTCCAAAATAGTTGTAACAGTAAATCGTTTACCACTTTGTAATTTGTTTTCACAATACTTAAGAGACGTTTAGTGACTGAAGACACCAAGTGATGAAGTGTTTTAGGTGTAATTTTGTCCCATTCTTCCTGCAAACAAGTGGGTCTTCACTGTTGCATTTTGGGCTTCAAAATGCACCACACATTTTCCAGTGAAGACAGTTTGGGACAGGTTTTTCTCCACAGCTAGGACTTTGTAATGTGTGCAAAATGTGGTTTTGCATTGACTTGTTGAAATATGCATGGGTGTCCCTGGAAAAGAAGGCACCATTAGAGATTGTGAGAGATTTTGGAGCACAATATTGTGCTCCACAATCTCTAATGGTGCCATCACAGAAGTGCAAATTACCTTCGCCAAGGGCTCTGACACAACCCCATACCATGACAGACCCTGGACTTTTGGACTCTGGATGATCCTTTTCTTCTTTGGTCCGGAGCACACGGCATCCATTTCTCCCTAAAACTACCCGAAATACTAATTCATCTGACCACAGTACATGTTTCCACTGTGTGATGGTCCATCCCAGATGGACAAGCCCAGAGAAGTCAATGGCGCTTTTGGACACTGTTAACATAGGGCTTCCTTTTGGCACAGTGCAGTTTTAACTGGCCTTTGTGGATGTAACTATGTATTGTGGTACTTGACAAAGGTTTGTCAAAGTAGTCCTGAGCCCATTTGGTGATATTGCTTCTAGATGAATGAGAATTCTTGATGCAGTGCCACCTGAGGGATCAGAGATCACGGTTGTTTAGCTTAGACTTGCGCCCTTATTCTTTATGCACTAAAATTCCTTCGGATTCCTTGAATCTTTTAATTATGTTATGTTTTAATTATGTCTTTCTTTAGGGATGGCTGACGTGAAACTGACGTTTAGACAGTGTTGAGATGCCGAAGCACAAGTGTTTTGAAACACTGCATCGAAGCATGATCCTAAACACCCAGGTCACGTGACTAAAGTGATTCAAAACACCCAGGTCACGTGACTAAAGCGATTTAAAGCATCGGATCAGTTCAGAAGCGTTTCGAGGACTGGCGAATCTGCATTTGACTGATTTGTTCTGCCTCATATGGCTTAGTGGTCTATGCGTGCGCTTGTTGTTAGTAACTGTGCTTCAAATTACTTTTGGGTTCGAATCCCGACTTGTGTAAATACTCCGAAATCATGATTTTATGTATTTTAATCATGTTACTGTTTTATTGTGTAGTCTAGATAGGTTACAGCTGCTGATACGCCATCAGTTTAGCATCATTTTTATAACACTGTAAAACAATAATTAATATTTTTACAGTACTGTGATGGTTGGGTTTAAGTTTTGGATAGACATTAATAAAATACAATAAATGGGAAATTTAATGAATAATATAAATAATTCTTGTTAACCTCTGGCCACAACCGTGTCTGATCTAGCAACAACCCTGTTTTATGACCAAAACAAGACATATTTATTCATAAAGTGCTTATTCGAATTTCAGACCAATGTTGAAACAAAACAATACAAGAACAGATCAATTCAAACTGATATTAAAGCATTTCAGAATAGCTGTAACAACCTGGATTCAAAGCCACTATCCCCGCAAGGTAGTCAGGAACCCTACCGCTCCATTAAATCACTGGATGGTTCAATCCTACAAAGTGGGGTTTAATACCTCAATTTGCTTAACTGTTCTTTGCTGGAGCTGGTCTAGTGCAAAACATTTTAAAAATGACCACTAGGTGTCACCGTAGAATGTGGTTGCGAAGCTTCACATTTGCTTTGACTGTTTCAGTGTTTCATAAAGATTCGCTTTGCCCACCACTATCTTTCTTTGAGGAACATTGTTTTGAAACATTTCAATCATTTTCTCAAGTATTTGTTGGCAAACTGGTGATCCTCGGCCCATCTTTGCTCCTAAAGGACTAGACCTTTCTTGAATGCTGCTTTTGTACCAAATCTTAATTACAATCACCTGTTGACATCACCTGTTTCAAATCCCATCATTATTTACCCAGTTTACCTGATTACTAGCCCTAAACTGCTTCTGTCCCAGCTTTTTTTTGGAATGTGTTGCAGGTCTAAATGACAGGGAAGGATATATATATACAAATAAAATTAATTTAACCAGACAAAACATGAAATATTTTGTATTCATATTGTCTGCAATGAAATACAAGTCAAAGTCAATTTAGAAATCACTATTCTCTTTTCCTAATTTGCATTTTCCATACTGTCCAACATTTTCTGATTTGGGGTTGTACATGATTTTGCAGAAACGTCACTGCTAAGACATGACTGTAATCACATATTTATTTCAGAACATTATTTATCACAAATTATAAAAAATTTTTTAGAACAAGGGATGAAATTAACAAAATATATAACAATGACAACACAAAACAAAACAACAGCCCCAAAGAAAATTGGAGTAAAGAGTTCTAAATGCAGGCCTTCATAACAGATTTAAACTGGGTTTACTATTTTGTTAAAACAAACAATTTCAGTTGTCCCATTCATTTTCAATTTGACCCCAAAGAACCTGAACTGTGATTTTCTTTTTACCCAAGAACGATCAAATCAAGTCATTATTTTGTTGTGCTTTAGTCACAGAATGCCATGCCCCTAAGATGACGAGAACATTTCTAAAAAAAAATGAAATTAAAAAGGAAACATCAATCTAGGCATGGGCCGGTATAAGATTCTGATGGTATAATAAGCTTGAATAAAAATATCACGGTATTACGGTATTGTGATTACTGCTTTAAAATAAGTTCTTTTTAAATGTCTGTGTAAACAATTAAAAACTTTTAACACAATATATTTTATTTTGTGAAATATTTAAAATATTTTGAAGCAGTAAACATCAGGCTAAATAATTCAAATGAATCATTGACTTCAAAAACACAGATTTCTTTACAATTTAAAAAGGCATCTTTGGATATCTTTTCTGCTGGAGATACTGTTGTCTTAAAAGAACTTTAAAAAAATGTAAATAAAAAATCTTTCACATACCTTAGGAACGGTATTGCAGAGAATTTTGGCTGTTTTAATACCCTGACTTTTCCAAACCGCGCTATACCTTGAAAACGGTTATCATCCCATGTAGGCATGGGCCGGTATAAGATTCTGACGGTATGATAACCTTGGATAAAAATATCACGGTTTAACGGTATTGTGCTCACTGCTCTAAAATATATTCTTTCTATACGTTTTTCCCCTTTTGAAAGTAATATATTTTATTTTTTGAAAGATTTATAATAGTTTGGAGCAGTAAACATGTCAGGCTAAATAATTCAAAAGATTAATTGATTTTCTGCTGCCTTCATTAGTTTAAAAAACACAATTTCTTCACAATTTAAACTGACATCTTTGGATATTTTTTTCTGCTAGAGATACTGCTGTCCTAAAAAAACAATAAAAAAATGTAAACAAAAAAATCTTACACATACCTTAGGAACGGTATTACAGTAAATTTTGGCGGTTTTAAAACCTTGACTTTTCCAAACCGCGATATACCTTGAAAACGGTTATCGTCCCATGCCTGCGATCCATCTAGGGTTACGCATATGCAATCATCTTAATAAATGTAACCTTCTTTAGTTTAGTTGTCCTTCAAAATACATTATACTCTGCTTCTCTGAATTGACTTATTCAGAACTGTTGAAGTATTTAAGAAAAAGACATTAAAAGTAACTGTGATCAAAACTTAAATATTTAAAGTAATGTCTTGTTCACACACACACTATGGCCAAGTTTATTTAATTAAACTATAGTGCATGTCTTTGGACTGTGGGCAAACTGAAGACCCAGAGGAACTCCACACAGAAATGCCAACTGACCCAGGTGGGACTCGAACCAGCAACCTTCTTGCTGTGAGTTGACAGTGCTAACCACTGAGCCACCGTGTCGCCACCACTGATTAGTCAGCACGTTCATTTCAAATGACTCTCACCCAAACATAATTGGCATTCATTACTTACAGCCTTATTAATTAATCAACAACAGTTATGGTTTTCTGATGTGTTATTTGGCTCTCTATATAGCCTATACTTGGCAGTTTGATGCTGGCAGATTTACTCCACGTGTTCAGGTTAGTCAGATGACGCCTGCTTAGTGGAATTTGATTGAAATTAGTGCCAAGAATTTTAAACGGGACAGATGAGCATGAGGGAGTCAGGCTTTCTGAGCGTTGGAGTTAACCAATCGCTAAACTAAACCAATCGCTTCACTTTTCCAAACTCACTTAAAACTGCAGTTGTTAAACCCCTCTTGAAAAAGAGCAGCCTGGATAACACACTACTGAGCAATTACAGGCCAATCTCAAATCTCCCTTTCATTGGCAAAATCATTGAAAAAGTTGTTTTCAACCAGGTTAACAAGTTCTTAAACTTCAAGGGTTGTTTAGACCATTTTCAATCTGGTTTCAGAGCACATCACAGTACAGAGAGCAGCAAATACAGATTCAGGCAAACTAACAGTGCTGGTATTGCTCGATCTTAGTGCTGCATTTGACACTATTAATCACAGCATAGTTCTGGATAGGCTGGAAAACTGGGTTGGGCTGTCTGGGACGGTCCTCAAATGGTTCAGATCTTACCTTGAAGGGAGAGGTTACTATGTCAGTATTGGTGACCAATACTGTATTGGTGGTCAAGATGGACACCCATGACATGTGGAGTCCCACAAGGCTCAATTCTGGCACCTCTCCTGTTCAACCTTTATATGCTTCCTTTGAGCGAAATTATGAGAGAACCAAATCTCCTACCACAGCTATGCTGATGACACTCAGATCTACTTAGCATTAATGACTACAGCCCTATAGACACCCTCTGCCAGTGCATTGATGAAATGAACAGCTGGATGTGCCAAAACTTTCTTCAGTTAAACAAAGAGAGAACTGAAGTCATTGCGTTTGGGAACAGAGATGAGGTTCTCAAATTGAATGCGTACCTTGGCTCTAAGGGTCAAACAACAAAAAAATAAGGTCAAGAATCTTGGTGTGACTCTGGAGTCAGATCCGAGTTTCAATAGTCATGTCAAAGCAGTAAGTAAATCAGCATACTATCATCTCAAAAACATTGCAAGAATCAGATGCTTAGTTTCCAGTGAAGACTTAGAGAAACTTGTTCATGCTTTTATCAGCAGCAGGGTGGATTACTGTAACGGCCTCCTTACGGGCCTTCCCAAAAAACAGTCAGACAGTTGCAGCTCATCCAGAACGCTGCGGCCAGGATTCTGACCAGTTGCAGAAAATCAGAGGACATCACGCCTGTCCTTAGGTAACCATTGACCGGTAACCATTAGTAGTGTTTGTTTTTCTTTCTATGGATGCCAATGGTTAGCGGTTTCAGCATTTTTCAAAATATCTTCTTTTCTTCGCGTTCATCAAGAAAAAAAAAACTCCAATCAAAATTGTAAGTAAATTTTTATTTTTGGGTTGTTTGGGATGTTTTTCCATCAAAAGTGACGTGTTTTTCTATAACCTTTTGTCTCTGGAGAAAAAAATGGTATTACATAAACTAAACTAAAATGATCAAACATCTGTTTTGCTACTAATCTCTTCTGTTTGCAAAGAACTCAAGACACCTGAGACTAATTTGATACCACAGAACTGTACCAAACATGCAAATAATTGCTAAAACTATTTTGAGCAGATGTAAATCGGCTCACAAATTATTTGAAATCATTTATCGTTTGCCTGGTGTTTAGATTGAGCGAAAGTTTGAGTCCGATCTGGTATTTTACATACATCACATCTTGATTATTGACCAAGTTTAGGCATACCATGATTTTCACATTTAGTGTATTTAACCGTTTGTAGTGTTTTAGTATTCTCTGGGCGTGACGGTGGCTCAGTGGTTAGCACTGTCACCTCACAGCAAAAAGGTCGCTGGTTTGAGTCCCAGGATGGGCCAGTTGGCATTTCTGTGTGGAGATTACATGTTCTTCCCATGTTCCCGTGGGTTTCCTCAGGGTGAACCCGATGAATAACTAAGCCGAAGGAAAATGAATCTCTTGTCTCTCTCTCTCTCTCTCTCTCTCTCTCTCTCTCTCTTTTAAATTGTGTTTTACGACTAGGCCTATATCCACAGATTTTGTGGCCTTTTCAGTTGTGTTACTCCACAAAATTAATGAAAAGAAAATAATAGGTACATTTATTTAATATTTCCATATAGTAGGTAGTAAATAAATTACTGTAAAAAACTGTAAGGCAAATAAAATCGAGTCAAGTGCAGAACTTGGGTTAAAAGTTCACTCAAAGTCAACTTAAAAAAGCAGTGAAGCAAGTTGACTTACAATTTTAAGTTGTCAACTTTTTTACAGTAATATTTGGCTATACTTTATAAAAAATATTTTATAAAACACCACTTGCGTTAAGGCCTTACAACACATTATGATTTTAAAATGTGGTTAGATTTATTTACATTTCAATGTGTTGTATATAAATTACTGTAAAACTAAACTGCAACTTACTGCAGAATCTTTAATTGAGTGAAGAACTTGGGTTAAAAGTTGACTCAAAACTCAAAAAAGCTGAGTTGATTTAGACTTTTAAGCTGTCAACTTTTTTTAACAGTATCACTTGGCAATATTCATTCATTCCCAACAGAGAAAAACAAGAATGCATGATTATATGCTGTCATGGCTTTGCAATCAAACAATATCATTATAATAAAAGTCAATGCGGCAAAAACAGACACCAACATAAGGAAAGGGTAGTCAATTTGCCTAGAGTCTGCTGTTGAGTTTATGAAAACTTTCAAAGCATTTTCCCCAAATATGTGTCAAAATTAGATTTGTCACCAAAAACCATCCTATTTGATGAAGCATAGAGGAAGTTTTTGCCAAATTAAGACTCAAAATCACGTTAGAGTGGATGAAAACATCTCCAACAGCACACAAGGTTTAAAGGTCTGACATGTGTCAGTCAGCATTAGCCTGCTTTGTCTCTCAGACATGCTCAGATAAAAAAAAAAAGCTCAGCTCATAATCTAACTGAACGCCTCTGTGCTTCTCATTTCCTATAATCCTTGTGATTATAACAGACGGGTGGGGTTTAAATGGCTGTTTCTTTCTATAGCTTTGCCCTCTGTCTCAGGAAGCTATAGTGCCAGCTGCATGCCTTCCTGCCATAAACCTAAATATAAAAGAGGCTGCTAGATGTCTGGATTGTTCATTAGGCATGTTGATTTCTGAAAATCATGCCCAAAAAGACCAACCACATGGGGATATGGCACATTTATATATTGTTTTGTTTGGTATCTGTATGGTATGTATCAATGTATTTGCGTTATGTTTAGATGTATGTTGTGGACCTCACATTTTGAACATGTTTCCCCAATGCTTTCTCTCAACGCTCTAGTTATATTTCACATGGCATTCAGCAGTTTAGATTAACTACTATAACAAAACACTTTAAATAACAGAAAATTTAATCTGTTGTTTTAATCCTACACTGGGTCAAATATGGTCGATATATGCTCGATGGAATTTACTATAATATGGGTACATTTTTAAATCATTTTTTAAATGTAATTTTGTTAAGAGTTGGGTTTGTCCATATTTGACCCAGCAGCCTGATCTCATGAAGAAACGTAAGTATTTTACATTTTGTCAGTCTAGTGGCTAATTCGTACGAAAATGTACAATTTTTAAAAAGGAGGCGTGTCACCCAATCCTGCCCCTAAACCCAACCATCATTGGGTGATGAGCAAATCGTACTGAGTTGTACGAATTAGATACGAATTCATACGAATTAACCACTAAATCAAAAAGTTACGAGTTACCATGAGATTGCGTTGGACCCAGCATATTAAAACTGTTAATGAACAGTTTCCATATTTTGTTTTCCTTTTATTTACGATTGTGAATTGCATTATGGGATGTCGATCTCTGCTCTGTTGATTTTTTTGACACTAGGGCTGCTCAATTATGGAAATAATATCAGAATCGCAATTATTTTGCTCAATATTGTAATTGAGATGCTCCAGCTTCCCCCACAGTCCAAACACATGTGGTGAATGGAATAAACTAAATTGGCCTTAGTGTACGAGTGTGTGTGTGTGAATGTGAGAATGTATAGACGTTTCCCAATACAAGGCTGCAGCTGGAAGGCGTCTGCTGCGTAAAACATATGCCAGAATAGTGGGCGGTTCATTCCACTGTGGCAACCCCTGATATATAAGGGACCAAGCAGAAGGAGAATAAATGAATGAATATAACTGAGATTATTTAGAAGTTCTCAGCTGTTCCAGCATCAGGTCATGATCAATTATCCAATCAGATGATTCCTAACTCACTATAAATAACCAGAGTTTTTCTTATCTCAATATCTTCATCTTGAAGAACAGCAGACGGCGTTCTAGGCTAGTTTTTTAACAGCAGACAGCGCTCTACGCTAGTTTTTTAACAGCAGACAGCGCTCTAGGATAGTTTTTTAACAGCAGACAGCGTTCTAGGCTAGTTTTTTTAACAGCAGACGGCGCTCTAGGCTAGTTTTTTTAACAGCAGACGGCGCTCTAGGCTAGTTTTTAACAGCAGACGGCGCTCTAGGCTAGTTTTTAACAGCAGACGGTGCTCTAGGCTAGTTTTTTAACAGCAGACGGCGCTCTACGGTAGTTTTTTTAACAGCAGACGGCGCTCTAGGCTAGTTTTTTTTACAGCAGACGGCGCTCTAGGCTAGTTTTTTTACAGCAGATGGCGCTCTAGGCTAGTTTTTAACAGCAGATGGTGCTCTAGGCTAGTTTTTTAACAGCAGGTGGGTGGCGCTCTAGGCTATTTTTTCAACGGCAGGCGGCGCTCTACGCTAGTTTTTCAACAGCAGACGGCGCTCTACGCTAGTTTTTAACAGCAGATGGTGCGCTAGGTTAGTTTTTAACAGCAGAAGGGCTCAACACTATTTTTTAAACAGCAGACGGCGCTCTAGGCTATTTTTTAACAGCAGGCGGCGCTCTAGCTAGTTTTTAAATGCAGACAGCGCTGTAGGTTAATTTGTAACAGCAAACTGTGCTCTAGGCATGTTATTTAACAACATGTGGTGCTCTAGGCTAGTTTTTAACAGCATATGTGGCTCTAGGTTAGTTTTTAACAGCATATGTGTCTCTAGGTTAGTTTTTAACAGCATATGTGTCTCTAGGCTAGTTTTTAACAGCATATGTGTCTCTAGGTTAGTTTTTAACAGCATATGTGTCTCTAGGCTAGTTTTTAACAGCATATGCGTCTCTAGGTTAGTTTTTAACAGCATATGCGTCTCTAGGCTAGTTTTTAACAGCA
>CAIGQZ010032598.1:3929495-3952655 GCA_903798205.1 Danio tinwini
TTTCTAACAACCTTAAATCAACCAAATATGAACATCATTTGACGTCATTATTGGACATCAAAATAATGTTGTCCTTAGCTGATGGCTTGACAATTAATTTTGGTTCCAATTGAAATCTAACCTAATATTAACTTGATGTTTTGTGCCTGCTGGGCAATAACTGAATGGACTACAGAATGTTACGTTTACACACAGATGCACAAATTACATGTAAACACATCAGCTTTTGACAGCATAATACTCACTACTCACGAGTACTTTTAAAAGGGCTACTTTTTACTCATTCATTCTTTTATTTTATTTTCAGCTTAGTCCCTTTATTAATCCGGGGTCGCCACAGCGGAATGAACTGGCAACTAATCCAGCACATGTTTTACGCAGCGGATGCCCTTCCAGCTGCAACCCATCTCTGGGAAACATCCATACACACTCATTCACACACTACGGACAATTTAGCTTACCCAATTCACCTGTAATGCATATCTTTGGACTGTGGGGGAAACTAGAGCACCTGGAGGAAACCGACGCGAATGCAGGGAGAACATGCAAACTCCACACAGAAATGCCAACTGACCCAGCTGAGACTCGAACCAGCGACCCTCTTGCTGTGAGGCGACAGCACTACCTACTGCGCCACTGCATCGCCCCTTCTCACTCATACTTTGAGTAATATTTACAACAGATACTTTTACTTGCACTACATTTTAGGCAAGTAATGGTACTTTTACTGGAGTATGAGTTTTCAGTATCCTTTCCACCACAGGCAACAACAGAGCTCTGGCTATTTATCAGAGTGTGTATCATATTTTGACATCAGTTTTCCTGGTTCTTCCTCTTTACAATTTCCTTTCACCCTTCTCTATCTCTCTATTTTCCATCAGGACGCCTTATCCTGTACAACTCTTGTTTTTTCTCTCCTCGTCTTGCTATACTGAGCTGCTCTGTTCTAAAGTCTGCTACTAGACATGGCCGCAGACACTTTGGTGCTATTAGCTCAGCTGATCCAAAATGCAACTAGCACAACCCTGCATTAATATTGTTTTTAAAATACGAGGGTCCTCTGAATCCTCACTTTCATCTACCTAAAAATGTGTTTATTTACAGTATTTGTTTACATTGTGGCTCATGGGTTAGCACTGGCGCCTCACAGCAAGAAGGTTGCAGGTTCGAGTCCCAGCTGGGTCAGTTGGCATTTCGGTGTGGAGTTTGCATGTTCTCCCCGTGTTGGCGTGGGTTTCCTCTGGGTGCTCCGGTTTCCCCCACAGTCTAAAGACATGCGGTACAGGTGAATTAAATAAACTAAATTGGCCATAATGTTTGAGTGTCAGGGTGTAATCACACTATGTACAGTTGCCTTGATCCGGGCCGAAGCACGATTGTCCCCCCTCCCGTCTCCCCCGACGGCCCGCACTCACATTACATTTGGGCCTGGGCGCGCTTACGTCATCGATGATGCGCTGTTCAGTAAGCACTCTCGCTCAGCACAGTGGAGATTTATTTAGTTAAATTGTTTAAGTGGTTTGGGATGCCGTGTTACACAGATCAGCCACTTTTTGACGCTCATAAACAATCATAAAGTCCAGCGCAGCTGTCGTGCAGTGAGGGATGTGCATCTTTAATAATCTACAACAGTTTGCATTAATTGAACAGTACGAATGATTAATAAATCTATATGAAATGAGTCCCGTTTTTTTAGGTGGTCAGGCTGGAAAATAACCAGCTTAAACCAGCTAAAACCAGCTTGACCAGGACATAGCTGGTTTTGGCTGGTCAAGCTGGTTTTAGCTGGTCAACTCTTCAGTCTGACCAGCTAAGACCAGGCTGGAAATGGCTGGAAACCAGCCTGGAAATGACTAAAACCCCTCTAAATCCAGGCTGGTGGACCAGCTAAAACCACCCAACCATCTTAGGCTGGTTTAAGCTGGATTTTTCAACATCAAAAACCATTCAAGGTTTTTTTTCCCTTCACTTTCGTCAATTGGTGAAATTTGTTTCTAGCCGCTGGCTTGCATGGTTCAAGACTTGTGGAGCCGCGCATCAGTGGATTTGCTCTTTAGTGTTTGGACTTTCAGCAGTATAAATAAACCACACTGAACTGAACTAAACTGAACTTCAACTCTGAAAACTGGACTGACACACTTTCAATTGACTATAATCTATAATCACAGGATGTTTGCATTTTACTGGTTTTTATCATTATGAAAGAGCACAAATACACATTTTGAAATATTAAAACTCAGTCAATATACAGTTCCAGACTTGACTTGATTGATTCAGGTGTCTGGAACTGTATATGGGCTTATGACTGAGTTTTAATATTTCAAAATTTGTATTTGTGCTCTTTCATAATGATAAAAACCAGTAAAATGCAAACATCCTGTGCTATGTTAATTAGAGAATAATTTATAGATGTTTAAAATTTCCCAGTCGTCTCCCATTTGGCTGCGCTCATGGTCACATTTGGATGAAGGGTGCGTTTAAAACTCACATGGAAGAAAAACAAACAAGGCTTTTTTGATTTAAAGGCCTGGTTCAGATTTTTATTATGAGAGCAGTGTGACTGGGCTGGAAAACTTGGAGGCGACAAAGATCACGGGCTCCAAAAAGCTGTCGAAAATGCATTTGCCCGTTACTCTGTTTACACGACAGACGTTCAAGAGACCTTCATAATGACTCTTATCTCTTTGATACACACTTTTCAACGTCAGCATCTGACTAAACGTTATTAGTGCAGTAAACAAACATCTTTAATAAAGCATTGAGGAAGTGCCCAGATTGAAGCAGCCGCTTTATCCAACTCTTCAGGATTTTTCACTAGTCGTGGGGGATTATGGGAATACTGTGAGCCTTGATGATGGGATTTTACTCTTTCCTTTAGTCTCACACATTAACAGCCCAATGAATAGTTTGCCTTTCAACCCAGGCTCATTAGAAATACGTGACTCTGCCTATTTTTTGTAAAGTGTAAAATACGTTGCTCCAGGTGCATTTCATTGCACGTTTCAGATGACAGATCCACTAGAGGGTGCTGTATACATTTTTGCGAGCATGACAAACATTAATTTTGTTGTACATTTCAGGTACTCATCCTTCTTGTACATGTCCAGGAGAAGGAGATGCTAGTTGTACAGATCAGCTATCAAACCACTGACCCAAACCCAGACATCCCAGGTAGGTCAAAGTCACTTCTGGGAGGGGGAGGTAATGTGGAGGTTGTCCATTTCCGGGACATTACATCTCATTTGCGGGAATGAGGGAAAAAGGTATAAACAGTAATATGAGGTGCCGGTGTTCTGTCGATTTGTCCTACCTTGTCGGATTGTCCTATATCCCATTCAAAAAGTACCAGTGCTAAAGTTATGCTACCAGTGTTAATTTTAATGTGGAGTAGTGTGATATGGAGCTGTAATATCGCCCTAACCTACCTTATCCCTAACCCTAACATCAGAACCATTCAAATGCACTCTTGGTAGCATAATCTGATGGGTAGGATAAAATCTCAGGACACAGGATCAGATTTCTGAGGTGCCGGATCCGGTGTGTTCCAGCACAAATTAAGCCCTGCTTGTGACCACCTGCCTGTTATTTTGACTACAAATCTGGATTGCCTGTATACATCTGTATGCCCCTGTGTAGACCATTGCTTACCTGACCTCGCTAATAAACCTTCATTTGGATCTCCAGAGTCATATCCTGTTACACCACCTGAATAATTCTGAATAAACTGTAGGTCAACTCCAAAAATATACAGTTTAACTTTAGTTAAATTATAAAGTCTGCATTTACATCTTTAGTCATCATACCCTCACCATACATGTCACGTTATGCTATGTCTACATGTACACAGGTATTTTCATAAACAATTATTTTTATTTTCCCTGCTTTCGATTTTTACAAAAATCTTCATCCACACGAATGCGCAAAAACACACTGTGATGCATGATCCAAGTCATCAGGGTAATTCTCGCATACTGATTTTCGAATTCTATGAATTCTGACGTACTACCCCACATAGCAAATGTTTTCTGGCCCAGCTCTGGGCCACTCAATGACTTTTCCCTCGGCCCATATACTATCTCAGCCAATATATTACCCTTAACTGGCCTTGAACTGGGCCAAAACAGGTTTATTATTGGTACTGATTCTCAGCTATAAGTTAACCATATCAACACCACCCTTCAACCAGAAACCCTAAAAACTGAGCCATAACCCAGCCTAATGTTACCTAAACAATGTGAAGAATCGCTACTGATTGATTTGGGCCACACACCTATCCCATCCACAACTGGCCCAAATGTAGTTTGCCATCACGCATGCAGTGCCATCATTGCCATGCATGGCCCACATTCGGCTGACATTATGCATGCCAGTGCCGGCAACACGCCAGCAGTGCCATAATGAGGCCACATTTGGGCCAAGTCCGTTTGCTATGTGGGACTCGGCTCGCATGCTGATTTTAGCGTACTATATAGTCAGGGCCGCTGCTGGCCAAAATGGTGCCCTATGTGAAATTTTACTGTGGTGCCCCCACAGAGGAACAAAGACACACAAACATATGTATTTAAATGTATTTATTTCTAATAAACGTAAATATGCTTATAAACACTTAAAATTATACTTAAACATTCAAATATTTACATTACAAAATAATAGTTTACATCAAAATCAACACTGACATGTGTTCTACAGAAGCATTCCCAATTTCAAACCATTACAAAAGGTAAGGAATAAACCCTCTCTGTACCTGTAGAGGTGGACGGTCCTGTGCTGCATTCTGTGTCTGTACCTGTGCAGCTGCTGGTGCCTCTGAAGCAGTGCTGGATCAGGACACCTCATCTTCTTTTGTGACAATTTTCAGCATCAAACCTCCATGTACAATACAGAAGAAATCATTTAAAGAAAAAAAAACCCTCATGACATAGCATTAAGACAATGGGCTAGTCAAGCACTCTTCATAATGTGTCTAAACTACAACCAAAATATGGATTTAACTTGCACTATATGGTGGCTAAAACTGACCCTTGCTTTCAGTATAAAGCAAAGACATTTGTGGTTTTTAAGAATTAATGAGTGTATTTTTAAACAAAAAAAATAATCATTAATGAATTCAAGCAATAAAATTGTTTATGGGCTGTGGCTTACAATAATTTGACTCATTTTATATTATTGATATTTCAGAAATCACAGAATCAGTCACTTTTGTTATTTCTCATTGTAATGAAAAACTGGCCTATTAAAACACACCAGTCCACCGATGTAAAGACTAAAGAGACTTTATTGTCATTGCAGTGATACAAGCAATAACAACAGCAATAAGAAATGTTTAGAAATAGACAAAACAATAAACAATGACAACTGCAAAGAATTATATAATAAATAATAATATAATATAATAACTATATGATAATAAATAATACATAGAGTGAAATAATTGTGCAGTGCATGTGTATGTAGCTGGTGTACAAACAGAATTGTAAAGTATTGCACAAGTTAATAAAAATAATTGAGTTTGTGTAATTTTCAGCAACATGGGGAAGAGGGGCAAACGCGAAAAGTCATAGAACATGTGCTGTCATAGTTAAAAGCACAATGCAGAGCCGCAAAGCAAAAAAAAAAAACTGAATGTAAACAGCAACAAATGAGGCAGATTGATGCAGTTGTGGTGAAGTTTAAACGTTAGCCTCACTAATTTACTTGAACAACCAAAAATATGTTTTCCAGACTTATGGACATAGGTATCTAAAAGTGATGCACGCGATTCATCTTGTACTTTTTTACTCTTCTCAGTTCCAGACTGCTGTTGTCTTTTCCCGGACATAGAGCTGCAACTTGCATCAATTATAATTATATGCTGCTAGCAGCCGCAAAGATAAGTGGACTGGACCGCGCCGCGTGAAATTTTTTTTACGTCACATGCTTGTTTTTTCGTTCGTCATAAAATTATTATTTTTTAAATGTATTTAACAACATATTATCAATATATATTTTATTTACATTCAGTTTATGTTAATATTATCAAATAAATATTAATATTTTTATTGAGCAACCGAGATGGTGCCCCCCTCTGGAGTTGAGGCCCTACGCAGCCCGCATACTCTGCGTGTAGGGAGCGGCGGTCCTGTATATAGTATTGAAGTATGTGGTTTTGGATGCAGCCAATTTGTACACAAAACCTGGAAGCGAGTTAGCATTTTAGCAGTTCCGGTTCCCTTGTTCCCTCGTCCAAGACGTTTTTCTGGATTCAAACCCAATCGATTTTCACAGGCAGAAGAGTATGCAAAATCACTCCTTGACGTTAGATGGCGCTACACAACTTAAAGCTCCTGACACTCGCTTGTAACACAGAGAAAGAAGACAAAGTTGACACGCTTGTTGTTATGGATGGTTCTAGCAGCAGCTCCAGCTCTAGCATTGAAGAAATGATTATTGTTCACCAGTGCAATAAGCAGCTCCACGTTCATCACGCCTCTGGGCATCTTCTTCAATGTGCGCTCGCATTGACAGTGTTGCGCTTGAGCGCCTCCAAGTGCTGTTTACTGTAACTTCAGCAGCTCCGTACACGTGAACAAAAGTGCCAATCTGATTGGATAAAAAGGTTTTGATGCGGTGCGTCAAAACAAAAACACGAGCATGAGGCGTTTTTTAGAAAATAACGCTTTTGCGTCTGCCGTTTCACGTGTTGGTGTGCACGACCACATTGACGCCCTTTATTTAGTCACGAGGCGTTAAACGTCAACGGAAGACGCGAGCAAAAAACGTCTCGGTGTGCACGGGCCTTAACTGTAAATGAATCATTTGAATCATTAAAATATTTACTGGAGACTCTGAACAGATCATTTAAATCAGGGAGTTGTTTACCAGAGACCAACTCTGAACAGATAATTTGAATAATTTAAACATTTACTGGAGACTCACTCTGAACAGATCATTTGAAGCAGGGTAATGCTGACGTCACAGGCAAGCATCCAAAGGTCTTGTTGTCCGTTTATAGCCTAATGTTAGCTTTTTAGTTGTTGCGTTTGTATTTAAGATCCAAAAGTGTTAAAAGTTGTATTTTCGTGTGAGGTTTATCTAGTTAGACAAAATGTGTAAGTGTAATGAACAGTGTTTGAACACAGAGCTAATTATTTGAAATCTTCAAAAAGCCTATGGGAAAATCCTATAGGGATTTGATCGAGGGAACCAGTTTTATGCTAGCAGCCGATAAGCCTACAAGGTGACGTCATAGTTCCTTCACTCTATTTGCCTCATTTACATCTTCAGCATTTGGTGTGAACCCAGCCATGTTGGCCAATCAGAAAGGCAAAAACAGAGCACAAGCTAATGTCATGAGGCGAAAACTCCAGTTGTAGAACCCACACAATCACACTGTGCCCAGATTTTCGAAATATCTTTCTCCTGGTCGAAGTTTTCAGAAAGTTTTGCTTTCCGTCACCTGATAGACCACATAGAAACAAGTGATTTTGAAAATACCTGTGTTTATGTGGACAGAGCAAGATCACTTTAGGGGTATTTCTTTGTTTGTTAAGCCTCTTCTGACTAATTTCAGGGCTATATATTTAAGCTGAGGTCTAGAAATCGCACTGATGCCCTGAGATTTGAGCAGTTCTTGGGACGTCTGCTTCTGAAATCATGAGCAGGAGGTACAGTCCCATCATTTTCATCTTGGAGATTTACTAAGGTTTATTAGTTCACTGTTGGTACATGCGGGCTCCGAGGCTTTTCATTATTAAAGAAAACAGACACACAGAGGGCAAGGTATCCCTCTTTATTTAAACGTTCAAAGAAAATAAACAGTCCAATCTTATCTTTGAATTCTTGGAATCATTACCGTCTTTATGGAGGCATAGAGTGACATCACTTTCCCGCTAAAACATAATGTACTAGAAGGGGAAACTGAGAAAATTAGTGAAAATGACTTTGCTATAATTACGTTTATTATAATTGTGTGCATTATTAATGTGTTTAGATTTTCTGGCAGAAAACAACAGAACAAACAACACAATCTCATAGCAATTTGTAACATTTTGATGTAGCCAGATCTTGATTTTAAAGTACACAGATCAGGCACTTGAGTGAAAGTACAGATAACCTTTCTTATTTTTCCTTTTCAATATTACTTTAGTAGTTGATTTTTAATTTTCTTAAGTAATAAAAGTACAAATACGTTCTGATAAAGGTTTATTTTGCAAGAAAGTCGAATTACCAAAACTGGTCTCTTCCCCCACAAGTCCAAAGACATGCGGTACAGGTGAATTGGGTAGGCTAAATTGGCTGTAGTGTATGTGTGTGATTGAGTGTGTATGGATGTTTCCCAGTGATGGGTTGCAGCTGGAAGGGAATCCGCTGCGTAAAACATATACTGGATAAGTTGGCGGTTCATTCGGCTGTGGCGATCCCAGATTAATAAAGGGACTAAGCTGAAAAGAAAATGAATGAATGAATGAATGGTCATACTCTTGATAACTACACTGATAATTCACGATAACTCAGCTGAAATCATGTTAAACCAGGCCATTCAGATCAATTTGTAAAGTCCATGAATCACTTACTGGAAACTCAGTCTGAACATATTACTACAATCAGTGAGTTGTTTACCAGAGACTCATTCTGAACAGACCATTTGAGTCAGTGAGTTGTTTACTGGAAACTAACTCTGAACAAATCATTTGAACCATTAAAACATTTACTGGAGACTCACTCTGAATGAATCATTTGAATCATTAAAACATTTACTCGAGACTATCTCTGAACAGATCATTTGAATCAGTGAGTAGTTTACCAGAGACTAACTTGGAATGGATCATTTGAATCATTAAAACATTTAACATAGACTTATTCTAAAAAGATCAATTCAATCAATGAATTGTTTACCAAAGGCTAACTCTGAACAAATCATTTGAATCAATAAAACATAACCTGTATACTCACTCTGAGCGAATCAGTTGAATCATTGAGATATTATCTGGATACTTACTCTGAACAAATCAGTTGAGTCGTTGAGACATTTACTGGAGACTCACTCTGAACAGATTATTTGAATCATTAAAACATTTCTGAACAGATCATTTGAATCAGCGAGTTGTTTACCGGCGAAGACTAATTCTGAACAAATCATCTGAATCATTAAAACATTTACTGGAGACTAAGTCTGAACAGATAATGTGAATCAGTGAGCTGTTTACCGGAGACTAACACTGAATGGATCATTTGAACCATTAAAACATTTTCTGACGACTCACTCTAAACAGATCATTTGAATCAGTAAGTTAATTACCAGTGACTAACTGCGAACAGATCATTTGAATCAGTGAGTTGTTTATCAGAGACTAACTGTAAATGAATCTTTTAAATAATTGAAACATTTACTGGAGACTCTCTCTGAACAGATCATTTAAAATCAGTTAGTTGCTGACTCATGAGCAGATGTCATTCCAATTCTAAGTCAACTGTTTAGTGCAATACATGAACGAGTTGAATAGTGTCACAATCACCAGCGATCTTCTCCCCATAGATCGCTGGTTAACATGCCCAAACACTATGGACTACAAATCTGCCATATAATGGACTACATCTCCACACATGCACTCCACTCTCACACAGGTTACTCATCTCCACTGATTGCACACACACCACCGGAGGCTTGTCAAAGAATGATTACACACAGTACATAAGCAACACACACACTCACTCCAGTGCTGAGTCTTGTTACCTGTTCTCAGTTTCATTTCTAAGCGTATCCTTTGTCTAGTTTTACCGTGTGTTTACCCTCGCCTTGTTATCCTGTTTATCCCTGCCTGCTGCCAGCCTTTTGATTATCTGCCTGTTATATTGACTACGACTCTGGATTGCCTTCATACATCTGTTTGCTCCTGTATTGATCATTGCCTGCCTGACCATTGATCAATTCCTGTTGTCAGTATCACTCCTTGGTTACAAATAGGTTAGCTGATACAATTCAGCTTGTTCACAAATTAAACACCAATTCTTTGACTCGTGAGTAGTGAAGTTAAAGAGCCCCTATTATACATTTAAAAGGGTCATATTTAGGTTTTATTGGTTTCCAACAACAGGCTGATATGTATGCAAGGTCAAAAAACACTTTCATGGTCTTATAATATGCATTTATTTTTACCTAATTATCCCAGCGACTCTCACATGAATCATTCAGCGATTAATTTGTTCCCAAACCCCTCCTTAGCGCCTCTGCGCCAGTTGGACCGATGACAGCCTGTTGCGATTGGTCGACAGCGTTTAGCGCGAGACAGTAAAATGCCCAGCGCAGTTTATCAAGCCCCCGAGTGGCCAACATTGGTATAGGATCCGATCGCAGCAGACGCCCGAAACACGCTTCATAGTAAACTTACTAACACCACAGTAAATGTAGAGGTATGAAGTTATAGTTATGGCAGTCCTGTGGTTTATTTTATTCTTTATAGCTGTGTTTTTTTTGCGTTGATTAGTTATCATTTAGTATTAGTGTTCCTATAAATTCAGATTAGGTATAATGTGCTAATGCCCATCATTTCAACCTGTATGTCCTGGCGGGTGACGCTAGGGGGCGATTAGTGAGCAATACGTGAGCCGCAGGAGGGTTCACGCATTAATGAAGAAGTCACACTGCCAGCACTGAAACGTTTGTCATAGCATGTTCTCATCGTGTGTGTTTGTATTACAGGTAAGATGGATCATGTGGCATCAAATGTTATGTTTAGTATGTGTTTAACAGTGTGAATAATGTGTTTGATGGTTGTATATGTATGTTTATAAAATAACCGCATCAGCGTACTCGCGGCAGAACAGCTGGCACGTGCGAGTATAAATGGAGATCGAGGTAACCGCGCGTGGTTATATAAATATAATATACGTATAAATATAATATACATATAACTTAATATAACATTTATTAAGAGTTTGCAGTTTGAGAGTATTGTGGGTTAATGCAGTTTAATAATGGCATCATTGATTTCAAAATGTTAGAAAGTATTTAAATAATAGTCATTTAAAATAGTTACTATGTTTAGTGTTAATACAATTAGAGTTTTATAACTGTTATTGATCTGTGGTATAGTGTATTCTTTTGTGGAGGAATACAGTGACTTATAGTGTCTGTTCATTGTCATTGTACATTGGTAAATTGTATATTTGTGTTTATTTGAGTATTTCTGTATTTATCGTTCACGCATTAATGAAGTCACACTGCCAGCACTGAAACGTTTGTCATAGCGTGTTCTCATTGTGTGTGTTTGTTTTACAGACCGTGCAGAGTGAACAATAAAAAAAATAATATTATAGTGCAACCAGAAAACTCAGCCTATTCTGTGTGTGCAACATAAACAGTACCCAGTTCTCAACAATGTTATTCAGACACCTCACCCCAGAAAGCAGTGCAATTAAACACCAAAGAACTCATTTAAATCCATAAACAAAGCAGCACGCATTGCGTTTTCAACGCGGCATTAGATGTGATATGGGAATATAGAGTTAACCTGGTACAAGCGGTTACAAGTAACAACACAATTAAATACATATTTTACAAGCTAGAGAAAACAAGGAGGCAGCTATTTACTTACACTTATGAAATGTGTCATTGACCAGGTCTGATTTCATTAATTATCTTTCATTTTGGAGCTTTTCTCCCTTCTCAGCTGTAGAGCATTTCTATTTGCAACCATTGCTGTGGCACCTCCTGCGTGTTTTATGTTCTCAGGGCTTACCTGTACTGTGCCTAACGATCACATCCCTAGCAAGGGGGTTTGATAAGCTATCTTTCCAGTGCTGTGCTGTGTTGTTTAACTTGTACCTAATAAATTGTCCTTATTTTGCACGTGTTACACCAAATTCTGAGACCCTAGTAGGCGCTGTTCTCACTGTTTGGCTTGAACTCACTCCTACAGCATACTCTCACATTAATGCACTGGAATGACTATACTAGTATCTATAAAACAAAATGGAGGAAGAAACTAATCCATGAGCTGTGTACTGAAAGTTCATTGTAAGCATGTAGATTGCTGAAGCACTTCTTTCCCGCACACTTAACACTCACCGATAATATCCAGGTAATCACAGCGTCTTCATGACTTATGACTTCAGGTTCTGTTTGTCTTTGCTGCTGTGTTAGTGGGCGGGGCAGCAGGTTTAAATGTTGCCGGGTCTGCACGCGCAACCATTATGTTTTGTATCCACGTCACGCCGAAACGGCTAAAGACTCGTTATCAAGATGATTCATTTAAACCACTATGAGTCGACTCTTTTTTTTTAGATGAATCAATAGTTTTAAAAACTGTCCACTTTCGGATTTTAAGAGATTTTATTCAGATTAGATTAGATTCAACTTTATTGTCATCACACATGTACAAGTACAAGGAAACGAAATGAGATTATAAAGGTGGAGGTGAACTCCCGTGGCAGATAAAACGGTCTGCATCTGACCATCAGAAATTCCAGGTTAACAGAGCAATGTCTCCCAATGATGACAGAGTTTGTGCACCAAGCTTTGTTAATATAAATGCATAATCCTCTGCCTCGGGTCTTACCGGAGTCATCCGCCGCTCTGTCTGCTCGGAATGTTTGATGCTCAGATAAAGATACAGCGTTGTCTGGTCCGCTGTTTAGCCATGTTTCTGTGAAAATCATGACATTACAGTTCCATAATCTTTTGCTGTGGTTGATGCGCAGTCGAATCTCATCTATTTTGTTCACCAGGGACCGTACATTGGCGAGGAAGATGCTGGGTAAAGAGAGCCGGTGTGGTGTTAGCTTTAGCTTAGCTCTTAGCCCGCCGCGCTTCCCCCGCCTTTGTTTACATTCGCACCGCCGCCTTCGAGCACTTCTGCCCGGCCGGGCAAAGCGCTCAGCATCGGGTTTCCGGGCAATCTCTGGGATGAGTCATAGATTGCTGATAAAACTGTCCAAAATGCATAACCAATATCCAAGATCTCCTGTCGGGTGTAGATGTAAAGGCATTACTGTTCTGCACGAACAGACCCGAAATGAGCAGGAAAAATACTGCAAAATTGCAGAAACTGGAGAGACGCCGAGCCTCGCGATGTGTACGCGCTGCCATCTTGGACAATAATTTTGGTCAATAATCAAGATTTAAGCATTAGCTGGATATTTCGCTTCACTTAGAGCTGTTACAAACTACATGGAAGGTCGATTTCAAAAACCCATAATAGGGGCTCTTTAAAATACTTATTTACTCTCTACTACTGTGATTTACTGACTAAATTGTATAGAGTTGTAAGATCTCATTCATACATTTTAATTCAATTTGCTCATTCCACATTGACGGTTGAGTGCCCGGACTCCTGTTGTTTCCTCAGAAAATGTCTGCTTCCTTGCTTTAGTGACTTGTTTTGGTTTGTTTTAGATGTATTAGGCTGTATGTGCAGTGAAAGTGAACCACAGATCTTCCAGATCCACCGGACCCTTCATCTTCAAAGCTCCATTTATCTTATGCTGCTGTGAACTCTGACCTTGAAGACTTTAGTTCCAAGCATATAGTAATCCTACATCAGCAACTCTTCCTGTCATAACCATGTGAGTACTCTCTCCGTTCTTCCTTTCCCACATGACCTGCATTGTTTAGTTTGTGTAGCTTATTTAAAGAAGAAAACCCAAGTAAAACCACCATACATACCTTTTGCTCCACCACTGAATATGTTGCTGCATCGTCTTTGAGATGGATTCTGGACTGGGATTGGATGCAATTGGAATTAATTTCCAAAACACACTTCTAATTGCTGAAAAGGTCATAAAAACCGACTGTAGAGACCAGATTTTATCATCACACAGATCTGGAGAGGAATGTGTGTTGAATTAAAGCCTCCCACAAGCACAGTGGCCTCATGATTTTTAAATAATTAAATCTCAAGAACTCAAACACTGAATTTTAGAAGAAGTGAGAGGGTATGGCCTGATATATCTTTAAGGTATAAGGTTAATTTGTCTTCTGCATAGCAATCCTAAAGTTGAATTATTGCAGAAATTACATCTTTATATCAATATAAGGGGCTACACAGTGTCGTAGTAGGTAGTGCTGTCGCCTCACAGCAAGAAGGTCGCTGGTTCGAGCCTAGGCTGGTCAGTTGGCGTTTCTGTGTGGAGTTTGCATGTTCTCCCTGCGTTCGTGTGGGTTTCCTCCGGGTGCTCCGGTTTCCCCCACAGTCCAAAGACATGCAGTACAGGTGAATTGGGCAGCTAAATTGTCCGTAGTGAATGAGTGTGTATGGATGTTTCCCAGAGATGGGTTGCAGCTAGAAGGGCATCCGCTGTGTAAGACATGTGCTGGATAAGTTTTTGGTTCATTCCGTTGTGGCGACCCCGGATTAATAAAGGGACTAAGCCGATTAAAAAGACATCAATATAAATGTTTCCCAAAAAAGCAAAATTAAATAAAAATTAATATAAAATTACGCAAATAAACAAACATTCTACATCAAGCCATTCATACACAACTAGCACCCACACATTAAAGATCAAAATGGTTAAAAACAATCTAAAAAAGTCCCTAAGTGTCCATTTTATTTTCATTAAACAGTCTAATGCCAAAGGTATGGCGGAACCAATGACTGTAAAAAATATGGACGACACAACAGTGCCTTTTCCCATTGAACGCTTTGAAGGCAAAGCGCCTCATGACCGGCACAAACTGTCACAAAAAACTCCTGAAAATGGAGCCTGGACATGCGCAGAAGGGACTACCAGATGGAGGCAGAGGCGGAGCCAAGCTTCCGACCAAACGATTGTACATCAAATCAACCACGCCCCCTGAACTTCTCAATTGACTGCCTGTATCTGCACTATTAACAAAGTCTCGCTAAATAAATATAAGCACTTCCATTTATTAAAAACTGTGTGATGTAAGCTGTTTTTAATAATTTAATCAAAACTATACATATTGGACTGCAGAAATAAACAAGCTTTCATACACTATAACCTAAGTTAGAGTCAGCTATGAGCACAAAATATATTTCTCTTATAACAGGTTGTTGGTATTTATTAATATAGAAATATTACTTGTAAAATATGATCAATAACATATAAACAGCACATACATTTTTAGAAAGGTTTTTTTTTTGCATTAGCAATCAACAGAGCCTGGAATATACACACCATGGGCAGCTATTTGCCATGCGGGAAAAATCGTGCGTTTAAAAGAAAAACACAGCAAGATTTCTACATTTCATCAGTATATTTACACATCCCATCCCTGCACTATATAAAATAATCCTTATCAATTTGTACAATAAACTTAGCAGCATGTCTATATTAGTTCATATATATATATATATATATTTATATATTTAACTTTTTTATTTTTTTTTTTCCAGTGTTTGAACTTTCAGAAGTGAAACTTAAACCACACTGAACTAAACTTAACTGAACTTCAACTCTGAAACCTGAACTTTAGTAGAACTATGTTAAGCTGCTTTGACACAATCTACATTGTGAAAAGCGCTATATGAATAAACATGAACTGAATTGAATAAATGTCATAGGCCTATCAGCTGCTGCAACATCGCTATAAGGAGTTTTCAAATAAAAAGCCAATGATAAATGATGTATATAAATCATAACATTAACAGCTCTATTTGTTATTTAAGATTCTCCTTCTAGAACATTAATATTTTATAACAGCAAATTCAGTAGATTAACTCAATAACATGCTGAAACTCAATGTCAGAGACATCTTCAAATCAAGATCAAATAACCTTACAGGAGATCAATGTGGAGATCGGCTAACATTAGTTTTGTCTTCCTAATTATTGTTTCAGACCCATGAAGAGAATTACTGCTAGATAGCGATCCTCTGTATTTTCTCGTCTTTGCTAGGCTTGTATCAGCAAACTAATAATAAAGCCTGATAAAACCCTCAATGTACCGAATAAACAGTCATCTATCAGATCCTGTAGGTCAGAAAACTATAGTTTACTGCTAAACTCATTTTATCATGGTAAAATAACACAGAAATGGAATAACACTTCAATCTCCTCCTTTGAGAAGCTGTCAATCACAACTGTCAATCACGATGATACGCCCTATTTTAATAGCATTAAGTTACTGGCTAAAATATACTGTTTACAAAAATGAAGATCTGCACCTATATTAGCTTGATAACCAGGGCATTAATTGACCAAAACCATCTTTACGGAAATTTTATTGCAAGTGTAATATTTTTTTTTATTTTAGCTCAAGTCTTGTTCATTAACACAAAGGAGGCGGGCTTTATGACTTGTACTGCAGCCAGCCACCAAGGGGCAATCTAACGGCCAGGAGCATCACTCAAAAGCAGGCGTGTGGCACACTTGGAACAAGCATATTGTTTTGTACTTGTTTTATATAAGGTTTGATTTCTTTGCTTCCTGAGGAAATGACCAGTTTTTCACCTCTTGTTGGAGAAAGTAGATCACAAAGAGGAAGGATGATCACTCTGTGGCATTTCTTGTATTAAATTGTAATGTGTATTTATATAGCACATTTATTTTGTATGGCCGAGCACCCAAGGTGCTTCACAATCATGTGGGGGAGGGTCTCTCCACTCCACCACCAGTGTGCAGCATCCACTTGGATGATGCGACGGCAGCCACAGGACAACAGAGCCAGTGCGCTCACCACAAACCACCTATAGGTGGAGTGAAAGACAGTGATAGAGCCAATTCGATGGATGGGGATGATTGGGAGGCCATGATGGGTAAGGGCCAATGGAGGGAATTTGGCCAGGACATGTATGTAGATTGCTAGGTTGCTTGCATGAACCGTTTTGTCAGATGATGCTGACAAAATATTGCTGCAACTCTGATACAAGCTTTACTTATGGAGAAAATTAAAAAGCTCTGTCATTGTGTAGCTTTTTCTTTAACTCTAAGATTGCCTGAGGAACAAAAGAGTGCTTTAGTTTGATCTCCGGACTCTATACCTCCAGTTTGATGGTAGTAATTCAAGCTCATTATGCGCAATATGGTTAAAGTCAAAAATTATATTATTAGATCATCTCATTAAGTTGTAATTAATGGTAGCCCTAGAGGTTTTTTAATTGATTAACCAGCTTTGTTTTGAACGTTACAAACACAGGCTTCTATACCAAATAGAGTTGGAGTTTGCCGTTAAGTCCATGGTAGGACTTTCCGCACTTGTCTTACAGACTTGTCTTAAACACTAGTGATGGGAAGTGTGGATCATTTTACTGACTCAGACCTTTGAGTCTCGTTTAGCGAGATAAACAAATATTTTTTGAGTCATTGAGTTGCTTCCAAACGCATCTACAACTAGTCCAAATGTTGATCACACAACAAACAAGTCTTGACTAGTATTTTATATATAAAGAGAAAATTATCATTCATTGTTTACCTGGCCTTTTGTCTATAATTAGGTCAGCCTCACCTCTTCTGACATCTTCAAAATGGAGTGGTTTGTTCACGTGACAGTCCACCATATAAGCTCAACCATTGCACACAGTCTGAGCTGGAAATGACTCAAACCAAGAGCTGAGAGATGAATGGATCAAATCTTTTTTTCAGGCTCTAACTGCATATGATTGGCTTCTGTCTTTCACGTGCTGAATGATTGACTCAACCTCGATAGAAGACTCGAAAAATGAACTAATCTTCTACCCCATCAGCACAAATGGGCGCATGTGTGAATGAACGAATCACTCCCTGAGAGGACTCATCATTCTCGAGTTACACAAAAGATTAGTTTAAAATTGACAAATCGTTCACGAATGACCCGCCACCACCACACACTAGGTGTTGGTGTGGTTAGCGCGTATCCGTTCCAAAAAAGAAGAGCTGGTATAGCTTCCTTTTTTATTTCCCGCAACCCCTTGGAAGTCAGTACATAGTCTCCCGGTTGAAAATGCCTGCTGCACACATGAGTAGTTTTAGTCGGTCCGACATGATAACTTCAGGCCTTGATCAGCAACAGCTATCACAGTCTCAAATGAGAAATGAGTGGAAACTTATTTGTAAGTTACGTGATGAGTTGATGCAAAAGGGTACCCAACAGTGTAATGCTGACTTTCTCAAATGCTGGAAGGCCAATATCCTTTCACCCTCAATCCGCTCATTATCGATTATTAACTTAGCTAGAGGTGACAGGAAGGAGGTCGCTGGTTCAAGTCCTGGCTGTGCCAGTTAGGCTTATTTTCTGGAGTTTGCATGTTCTCCCTGTGTTCACGTAGGTTTCCTCTGAGTGCTCCGCTTTCCCCCACAATCCAAAGACATGTGGTATAGGTGAATTGAATAAACTAAATTGGTCGTAGTGTATGAGTGAATGTGAGTGTATGAGTGTTTCCCAGTATTGGGTTGTAGATGAAGGGCATCCGCTGTGTAAAACATGTGCTGGAATAGTTGGTGGTTCATTCCGATGTGTTGCCCTCCTATAAATCAGCGACTAAGGGCGTACTCACACTATGTACCCGCAGTCACATTACATTCGGGCCTGGGCACACTTACATCATCGATGATGCGCTGTTCAGTAAGCGCTCTTTCTCAGCACAGTGGAGATTTCTTTAGTTATATCATTTAAGTCGTTTAATATGCGGTGACGCAGTAAAAAATTTTACCGAACAGATCAGCCACTTTTGACGCTCATAAACAATCCTAAAGTCCTCGTGCTGCAGGAATTAGGAGGTCTGGTAAAGGTGCAGCTGTCATGCAGTGAGGGGTTTGCGTCTTTAATAAACTACGACGTTTATTGCGTTCATTGAACTGTAAGAATGATTAGTAAATCCATATGAAACAGTCCCTTAAAAGTCACGTCTCTCTTTCAGTTTCGGGCTCAGGCTAAGTGAACCGCGCTCAAGCCCACCTGTTCCAACCGGGCCAGGGCTGTCCAAGTGAACTGTGCCTGAGCCTGATTCAGAGCACTTTTACTTCTCAAACGATCCGGGAAATGGGCCTGGGCACGGTTCGGATAGCATAGTGTGAGTACGCCCTAAGCTGAAAGAAAATGAATGAACACAGCTAGATCTCTGGGTCGATGTTTGATTGTTATTAGAAGAGTGTTTTCCAAAGCAATCCAGAAAAAGAAAAGCACCCTGATTTTTACCACATTTTCAGATTTTACCACATTTTTACCGTTATTTAAATTTTTGGCTTTTGTTTTTGTCTTACCTGCTTTCTGGAACCATTCTTCACCAGACTTGAACCCTGTCAACGTGGTCAACTCCTCACTGCGTCTCAAGTCCGCTGATGTATGCTGCAAGCCACTGGACAAACTGGTAACAGTAGGAAAGCAGTCCATATGGAGGTAAGCGGTCAGCTGATAAGCATGAAAAGGAACAGCGTCATACCGCCCCGTAGCGTTTGTTTTAAAGATGAAATGCAGCCATACGTACTTCAGGCTACATAAGTTGCAGTCTCCAGAAATGTATATAGGGGTACATTTTCAGAATGATCCCATGTTGGTTCTTATACATATACCATCAATATGATAGTTCCATGATTATGTGTTGTCAATCATTACTCCTAGATACTTGTATGCTTCAAATGATTTGATTTCACTATAAAAATATAAACAATATAATTGATTAAGCATGCATAAAATTAAATGCACCAAATGAAATTTAAAGAAAAAAGTCAAAGGTATTGAAATGTAACTGTCACACAAGAAAGACAAAGGATAAACTTCATGGGTATTTATTCAAGTGATACAACAACAGTAGAGAGGTGAAGCAGGTGAATGGTGTTGCAGATGGCAGTTCAGCTGGTAAGTTCAGTTCATTGGTAAACACCAACATAAGAATAGTCACTTTCCTCAAACATCCAAAGAAGGAGGAGGAGAACATCCACGGAAGAGCACAGGAGAGGAGTCTAGGAGAACCTTTGATTCCAGCCGTTGAGTGAGTGAATGAGGTGAGTATATATGGTGTGCTGGTGATTGCAGGTGCAGGTGTGGGTGATTAGTAATCAGGTGAGGGATCACAGGTGTGGTGGATGGTGATTGGGAGTGATGATTGGGAAGCTGCGGTCACACTGGACTTTTCTCCCCACAGACTTCCATTCATATGCAGGAGAATGCGTCAGACCGGAAATGCAAGGTCATGCGTCAAGTTTTGCAGCTCGCTGTGGTGCAAAGTTCAAGCTTCAAGCTTGCGAAATCACATCACTTGACTGCGTCGGACCAATCGAGGATCAAAACATGACCTTTTTGGACAGGAATTTAAAACATGGACCAAACGCTCGCTTTTTTAATGTCTAATCATCTTGTTTAATCCCTCCCCTTTTCGCAGCGATGTATGACAGAATTTTGCACACACAAACTCTAGTGTGACCGCAGCTTAAGCTGGATCTATTGTGGTCACAACATTCCCTTTAATTACTGCACTTTATTGTGTTTTGGTTACATAAGATTGTTTTAGCTAAATAGCCTGTTTCTTCTTTCTGAAAAGTCTACAGCTTAATTGAGCCATTCTGAATTTGCAGAAAAATGTACAGTAAATCTTTGGTTTGGCTTTTAAGTGAATTATTTGTTCATCACTGTGTATGTTTTTTCCTCCAGTGCTTCTCTGCTCCCCGATGAATAATTTGGAAAAACAGGATTGGTTCCAGACAAGTCTTTAGTTTAGTTTATGGCTTTATTAATATGGGAACACATTTAAACGCTGCTATGTAATGAAGGCAGTTTTATTTCAAGAGGCAAGGCCATTTTTAATCAGTTCTTTCTGTTTAGACTCCGGGAGAGTCTGAATGATAACTTGTCACTCGATCACTCATATGTTAGGTAATATGCTTGCATTTGTATGCCGTGTGTTTACATTCCACATTTTATTACAATGTAGTTACAGAGTTTCATGGATAAATTAGTGGAATATGGAAATATGTGAGTACAGAAACAAAACCTCATAGCAAAACAAACCAGAACCAGACCTCACCTGTGGAAACATCACTCTAGATTTTATTAAGATACGCATATTTTCTGTCAGCATTTGTAGACTGTAATGGATGTCAGACAATGCTGTACTTAAAAGTTCACCATAAATTGAAACTTATTAGAGTAATCATTTACTGATTGTCTATGACTCAAAAATCTTCAAAACACAAACACTTCGTCAAATTTGAGAGTCATTTTTCTGTCCATTGAATGTCTGTTATTCAAAACTCTGATGGATTTATTAAAAGAATCCAACGCAATCTTGTGACAATTCATAACTTTTTAATTTAGTAGCTGATTCAGATTAATTTGTACAATCTCATTTGTACATTTTGTATGATTTGCTCATCCCCCAAAGAGGGTTTGGTTTGGGGGACAGGACTCCTTTTAAAAATCAGATGTTTTCACATGAATGAAGTCATATGAATTTGTACAAATTAGGCACTTTTCTGATGATACGTTCCTCTTGCGATTGGCTGGCATTTTCATCATATTGTTAGAGGGGCTGACTGTAGTATTGGTAACCTAGCAACCAACAGTAAACAAGGCCAGCCTGACTGGTCAAGTGTGTGTAATTCTCTCTACATCACAGTTTATTCAGAGTAAATGTGTTCACATTTACTTGAACCTTTTTCACACAAATCCAAAACCACCTCAATTTGGCATAAAACGTTTTTGCGAGTTAAGGGACTTTTATTTGAAAATTGCCATTTCCATTACATGTTTCTCAGGTGATACTTCAATGTGCACATTAACACAGAATGATGAAACCCCAGCTAATATTTACAGTGCATCCGGAAAGTATTCATAGTGCTTCACTTTTTCCACATTTGTTTATGTCACAGCCTTATTCCAAAATGGATTAAATTAATTTATTTTCTCAAAATTCTACAGGTCTGTGCTCTGGCTGGGCCACTCAAGACATTCACCGAGTTGTTGTGAAGCCACTCCATTGATATTTTGGCGGTGTGCTTTGGGTCATTGTCCTGCTGGACGATGAACCGTCGCCTCAGTCTGAGGTCAAGAGCACTCTAAAGCAGGATTTCATTCAGGATGTCTCTGTACATTGCTGCATTCATCTTTCCCTCTATCCTGACTAGTCTTCCAGTTCCTGCTGCTGAAAAACATCCCCACAGCATGATGCTGCCACCACCATGCTTCACTGTAGGGTATTAGCCTGGTGATGAGCGGTGCCTGGTTTTCTCCAAACGTAACGCCTGGCATTCACTCCAAAGAGTTCAATTTTAGTCTCATTAGACCAGAGAATTTAGTTTCTTATAGTCTGAGAGTCCTTCAGATGCCTTTTGGGAAATTCCAGGCAGGAACTGGCTTCAGTCTGCCCACTCTACCATACAGCCCTGCTTGGTGGATTGCTGCACAGATGGTTGTCCTTCTGTAAGGTTCTCCTCTCTCCACAGAAGAACGCTGGAGCTCAGACAGAGTGACCATGGGGTTATTTATTACCTTCCTGACTAAGGTCCTTTCCCCCCGATCACTCAGCTTAGATGGCCGGCCAGCTCTAGGAAGAGTTCTGGTGGTTCCAAACATTTTCCACTTACGGATGATGGAGGCCACTGTGCTCATTGAATTTTTCTGTAACCTTCCCCAGCCTCGTGCCTTGAGACAATCCTGTCTCTGAGGTCTACAGACAATTCCTTTGTCTTCATGCTTGGTTTGTGCTTTGACATGCACTGTCAAGCCTGGGACCTTATATACCAGGTGTATGCCTTTTCAAATCATGTCCCATCAACTGAATTGACCACAGGTGAACTCCAATGAAGCTGCTGAAACATCTCAAGAATGATCAGTGGAAACAGAATGTATCAGAGCTCAATTTAGAGCTTCACGGCAAAGGCTGTAAATGCTTATGTACATGTGATTTTTCAGGTTTTTTTATTTTTAATAAATTTGCAACAATTTTAAAATCTTTTTTCACATTGTCATTATGGGGGATTGTGTGTAGAATTTTGAGGAAATAAATGAATTGAATCCATTTTGGAATAAGGCTGTAACATGTGGAATGAAAACATGTGGAAAAAGTGAAGCGCTATGAATACATTCTGGAGGCACTGTACTTACTTTACAGCAATGTTGCTTTATTCAAGTCACTGTGTTAACTATGACGTCCAAAATCTGACTCGATAACACAAATAGTCACTCCATCATTAAACGATTAGCCTGTATTTGTGAATTGGAAGTCAGTTTGGAAACTTATTTTTTTAAGGTTCTTGCTTTGTTCATTTTCAATTCAACATCTTTCACTATACATTCGCTGCTTTATTA
>CAIGQZ010032598.1:3952665-3987416 GCA_903798205.1 Danio tinwini
GTCATTATGGGGGATTGTGTGTAGAATTTTGAGGAAATAAATGAATTTAATCCATTTTGGAATAAGGCTGTAACAAAAAATGTACAAAAAGTAAAGCGCTATGAATACTGAATACTTTCCAGATGCACTATATATATATATATTTTTTTTCTGTAGTCCTACTTGTGATGAACACATCTCCTGTCTTCATTTCTTTGAAGTCTACCCTTTATGTGTGTGTGTGTTTTAGAGCAGAGAGCATGTTAAATATGAGAACTAACCTGCTGTGGCCTCGCAGTATCCTGCTTACTTGACCCTCTGTTAAACTAGTGTGTTTAATTCCTCCAGTTTCACACACGTGTCCTCTAAACCACACAACCAGACCTGTGTCTCCAAAACCCACTAAACTCCTGCCGCAGCATGGAAACTAGCAGAGAAAGAGAAAATTAAATGGGGGAAGAAAGATTATCTCTCTCTTGGTGACCCCATGAACGGTGTGAAATTGGATTAGGAGGTGTGAAATGAAGCTGTGTTTACCCTGCAGCAGAAAGACCAGCAAGGCAAATCATGCTCCAACTTATCAAATTAAAGAGAAGCAGAGGACGTAAAGGCATGCAGAGTTTTTGACATAAATGGTAAGTGCCGGCTTAAAACATCCTCATCAGTACATGCTGCACACTCGAGCTACTCCTGTTTGTTGTTACTGGTGTCCCAGACTGCACCAAAGTTAAGAACTACTTTTAACAAACGTTTTACTGCAGTTTGTAGGTAAAATGAACACTAGGGGGCAGTATGAGGCCATCACCTTTTGTTCCTTTTCACACTAATGATATGTACAGGGGTATATTTCAATGAATGAAGGATTATTTTCCTGCAGTACTTTGCACAACACCAAATAAAAACCACAAAATAATTTAACGCCGTCTATGATTTCTAATGAATATGTTTGCATCACGGTGGCGCAGTGGGTTGTACAATCGCCTCACAGCAAGAAGATATTTGGTTCAAGTCCCAGCTGGGCCAGTTGACATTTTTTTGTGGAGTTTGCAAGTTCTCCCCATGTTTGTGTGGCTTTCCTCTGGGTGCTCTGGTTTCCCCCACAGTCCAAAGACATGCGCTATAGGTGAAGTGGGTAAACATATTTGGCCATAGTGTATGAATGCGAAAGTGTATGAATGTTTCCCAGTGCTGGATTGCGGCTGGAACAGCATTCGCCTTGTAAAACCTATGCAGGAACAGTTGGTGGCTCATTCTGCTGTGGCGACCCCTGATAAATAAGGGACTAAGCCCAAGGAAAATGAATGAATGAATATTTATTATTCAGCAGCTTTGAGGTGTAAAAAAAACATATTTGTGTAACTGGCCCACATATCCTCCCCTAAACATAATTATCCAACATTAGGCTGCCATTATTGTGTTTATGACAATAATTGTTATAATTTTGCTAATTTGTTGAGCTTTTTTACTACAATTTCCCTTAATTTTTTTAAGTTTCGTGGCTGAACATCTGGGGTTGGTGATTATGGAGTTATAATTTCATGATAAATAAAGTTTATAAAGTATCATGAAGTATTTTCGGCTTAGTCCCATTATTAATCCGGGGTTGCCACAGCGGAATGAACCGCCAAATTATCAAGCATATGTTTTATGCAGCGGATGCCCTTCCAGCCGCAACCCATCTCTAGGAAACATCCATACACACTCATTCACAGTCATACACTACGGACAATTTAGCCTACCCAATTCACCTGTACCGCATGTCTTTGGACTGTGGGGGAAACCGGAGCACCCGGAGGAAACCCACGCGAACGCAGGGAGAACATGCAAACTCCACACAGAAATGCCAACTGACCCAGCCGAGGCTCGAACCAGCGACCTTCTGGTGTGAGGCGACAGCACTACTTACTGCGCCACTGCGTCGCCCATACAACCTCATTATTCTGAAGTAAAATGATTTAGCTCCACTAATGCTCTAAAAACAATCCAAGAACAACATTTTTGTTCAGTTAGGTTTGTTCATTGCAGACTTTTTTAAATATTCAGATGCAACACCATCCATTCCTTTAGCAAAGACAAAAGTAAAAATATTATGTCAGGAGTCAAAGTCAAGAAAGGTTAAATATAGACTTTATATACTTGAAGATCTGGCCCTGGACTAATGCTGCGTTCACACCAGACGTGGAAGAAGCGTCAAGTGTGAGTGATTTACATGTCTAACGACATTGGTTAGCGCGGTGCGAATGTCCGCTGAAGTTCAGATTTTTGAATTTGAGCGATAAGCACGTCAAATGTGCAAAACGCTCAATTCAAGCCGCACAATTCGTGACATTGAGCGTTTTGCACATTTGACATGCTTAACGAGCGAATCGCTGGAATTCAAAAATCTGATCTTCAGCGGACATTCGCGCCGCGTTAACCAATCAGGAGCTTGCTCTTGTGGGGTCATGATTGTGACGTAGCGCCTGTTGTTGGTGTCCAGGGGAAAATCCTCCTGCCTACACCAACAACAGTTCATCAAACTGGGCTCAGCTCAGTCAGAAGCACCGCTGAATGCTTCTATCACCTAGGTTAAGTTTCTGGAGGAGTTTATAAGCTCGCAGACCTGGGTGCAGCTCTGAAAGGATCTAGTAGAATCCATGTTAGCCATTTTGCAACAAAGCTACAGTCACCGGGCAGACAGAAGCCCAGCCCATGACGTGAATCTGCGTCTGTTCTGAAGTGAATTTGACGCGTGAATGAGGCGAGTACATTCAAAATATTCATGCGTCTATTTACGTAAGTAGCGCGATTTATCAGCGCGTTCCGCATCTGGTGTGAACACAGCATTACAGCAGCTTTCATTACTTTAAAAACATAAAATTGTGATGGACTCAGGGAAAAATGTGTTCAGTCAGTGGTTTCACATAGCACCATCTACATTAGGAATCAAAGATCTGGTTTCAGCTCTTGTGTAACACTGTGACAAAACCCAGGACCCAGAGTCATAAATATCAGATTTTGTTTCTTCAGGACATGAAAATGTCATCCTTCATAGAAAAAAAAAAAAAAACAATTAGCCCTTAGGACATTTTGTGGGCATCTTGTTAAATATGTTTCACAAATTGAACTGAAGGTCTGGTATTCTTTGGGTCTTATGACGTAATGACACATTATGGTAAATATCACCATAGGCCATGAAAACCATTGGTGGTTGTGTTCTTTGGGTAATGTTTAGTTGTACAGTGTTAAAGTGTGCAGGCACTGCAACTTAAGATAACAGTGAATTTTCAATCCATGGTATATTCTTACTTTCTCATTTTCTTTGGAGCTAAAACAGAATCAACAGAAAACTTCTTCAATTTCTTCTCTACATAAAGACGCAACATCTCACGTTACATTGCAAACAACCTATAGAAAATGTAGCATAAATTATAGAGTGGAATCTAAATGCACATTCCAGTATTTCAGTTTTATTAGTGTAAGTATAGGAGTCAACATATGAAGCAGATCAGAAAGGTTAATCAAAGAAGTCCTAATGCTGAATCAGTCCAAATCCATCCGATTTTAATCTGACGAGTAAAGTCAGACTGGAATTCAGTAATGGGAATAACAAAAATATTTTCCAAGAGTAAAAAAAAAAAAACAGATATTCATACATTGTTCATACAGGCATGGCATTGTTCATTGGTCAGACACTGACCAATAAAACGTCTTTTCCCCTTACCCTACCCCATGGTTCTCACAGATCTGCATTTGCAAGTGCACAAGTGAATTTGCATCAGGAATATCCAACGCTATCAATTTAGTGGCTAATTCATACGAATTTGTGCATTCTCATTTGCATAATCTAGTACACTTAGCTCATCTCGCAATGATGGTGGGCTTTTGGGGTAAGGTTTGGTACGGTGGCCGAGAGAGTTTAACGCGCTGCAATTTTGGAAAGCACATGCAATAACAAAAAACACCAGCAAATTAAGAAACGATCTTCATTAATTTGACAGCACACCTGTTGCAAATTCTCACAACACAGACAACGGAAGAAACGCGCAGCAAATTGGTCAAAACACAAACAACAGAAGAAACCCAGCTGAGATACGAATGTGTTATAGTGCCCTGACTGTTGTTCAGTGAATCGTGTAATCAGGATATTAAAATAAATTAAAAACAACTCACCTTTCAAAGACCATCAATCACTTCACTGAGCAACAGTCACGGCACAATAACACATCCGTATCTCAGCTGGGTCCGTCATGTTTTTAGGTCCTCTTGAAACATTTCCATTGTGTTATGTGGATGTTTGCAAGTGTTTTGACCAATTTGCTGCGCGTTTCTTTTGTTGTTTGTGTTTTGACCAATTTGCTGCGCGTTTCTTTTGTTGTTTGTGTTTTGACCAATTTGCTGCGCGTTTTTTTTGTTGTTTGCGTTTTGACCAATTTGCTGTGCATTTCTTTTGTTGTTTGCGTTTTGACCAATTTGCTGTGCATTTCTTAGGTTGTTTGTGTTTTGACCAATTTGCTGCGCGTTTTTTTTGTTGTTTGTGTTTTGACCAATTTGCTGTGCATTTCTTAGGTTGTTTGTGTTTTGACCAATTTGCTGTGCATTTCTTTTGTTGTTTGTGTTTTGACCAATTTGCTGTGCATTTCTTTTGTTGTTTGTGTTTTGACCAATTTGCTGCGCGTTTCTTTTGTTGTTTGTGTTGTGAGAATTTGCAACAGGTGTGCTGTCAAATTGATGAAGATCATTTCTTAATTTGCTGGTGTTTTTTGTTATTGCATGTGCTTTCTGAAATTGCAGCGCGTTAAGCTCTCTCGGCCACTGTAGTTTGGTACCTCATACATTTTTTGCATGACTGAACTCATATGAATTCATACAAATTAGCCACCAAACTGACATAATGTAAAATAGTTAAATTTTCTCATGAGATCAGGCTGGAATATCACAAAAAGGAGTAGCAAATGTCAAGAGTGCAAGGATTTGAACGTACTGCCAGATCTGAGAGGTTGTGAGTGCTGACTTGAAGTGTTATACAGGGACACTGGAGCGTTTTAAAGCCACAAAGATCAGTTGATTCAACAGCAGATAAGCTCGTATGTCAGCTCATATCATAGTTTTCAACATTGGGATGTGAAAATCAGAGAAACAATAAAAATATGGGAGGATTACGGGAAAATGCCTTTACGGGATGATAACAGGATAGAATTGCTCTTGGGGATATTCTATGGGAGAATCTCGGGAAAAACAGGAGGGTTGACCGGTATGTCTCAAAGACAGACCAGCTGATCTTTGCAGGTTTAAATGTGCCAGTGTCCCTGTTAGAGGTGTGAACCTACACTGGTCTCACGGTTCGGTTCGGTTACGATTATCATGCCATCGATTCGTTTCAATTCGATATCTCGGTGCATCACAGTGCATTGACGATGCTTTACATACACAATTTTATATTTTACTTTACAGATGCTGTTAATGAGTGACATTGATAAACGCCAGCAGGTCAAATGGGCCACAGTGAGAGAGAGAGAAATGGAGTTTACTTTCATTCTCTCAATCGCAGTGAAGGGGCTTCTACTGTAATGGCAACTGCATGATTTTCAAAGTAGTCGTGTCACGGATGTTTTCACACTGCATGACTATCTGGGTTAGCGTTCTGCCGGCGCTGTGTTTACACTGTAGGATGGATAGGTGACAGGAGAGTTCACACTGCATGACTTTAAAATAGGAAGAATCACAGACAACTTTGTCCAAACTACGTCTCACAACCAAACACACGCGTGAAGTGACATAGAAACAATGCAAGGTCACGTAATATATATTTCATTATTAACTCGATAAGAGAAAAAGGAGGCTTTAGATTTAGAAACTTGTGTTGCTCACCTGGATTTTGAAGGCAATTAACAATCTCTCCTCAACCTTTTTTACTTTTCGACCTGATTGTGATTTTGCTCAGATGACACGTCAAACAGACACAGTGCTCCTGCCAATTTTACTCTAGTTTTTCCTCCATTTCTTGGGTCCAAATAAACTAAAAATGAGCCCTTTTAACTTCTCTCCCAGCACCCCGCTGGCCTGCAGGTACCCGTACTAGTGAATGCTGCTCTCTCATTGGCTGTAGATGATCGCTGATGTTATTTTCAATCAGAACACATTCACACGGCATGATTTGAATCGCCGACAGCTCCAGATACTTAGCATGTCAAATATCTCACGGGCATCGGCAAATCATCGGTGATTCTCACATATCGCGTCCTTGATAGTTCATACTGTGTAATTGTCACTCACATTAACGAGCACCAATTTGTTTGTGATTTCAGGCATTTGTTGGCGATTTCTCAAAACTTGTCGGCAAAAATCAGGGCTAAAATCATGCAGTCTGAACTCTGCATAAGTGTTAGTGAAAGACTGTCCAGCAAACAGACGCAGTGAAATTGTGCAGAGTTTTTGCGTTTTTAAGTAGTTGAAGCATTGTAAATACTCGCTCTCGCCTCCCTCGCCATAGTAAGCTACGGCGACATAGCACATATGAGATAAATGACGTCAGTACACAATAACCGGTTATGATTATTACTGAACCGATACCGAATTGTCAGCGTCTGCATCGCAGTGCACCGAAGAAACAATTAATTTTGACATCCCTAGTCCCTGTATCTGTGTTTACACTTGTGGGCCGTTTCCACTGAATGGTACAGTACAGTATGGTACAGGTTGATACAGGTTTACCTTTATCAGGCTTGCGTTTCCACTGCTAAAATGGTACCAATGATTGGTGCGGTGTACAGTCGACGTTTCAGTTGACGTCATTCTCGCTCAAGGAAAAGTCAAAGTAAACTTGTAGCCTATGGGTCCTTCACATATCATATGAGAAGCACTTTTCACAAAATAGATGCTTTATACACATAAACACTTGTGTATAAATGTTCATTACTAACCTTTCTATGAACAGAATTTGATTATAACTGCAGATCAATGACAATGCGAAATAACCTACTGCAATTATATAAATAAATAAATGCAACATATATGAACACATACAGACCCTTACAGTCTCAGATATGTTACCACTTACAGAAAAACTACACACAGCATACATTTAGTCTTTGTTTGGGTTCAAAACAACATGCAACATATAGCCCAGTCACTGCAAACCTTTCATATGTGTCTTTAATCTTCATCAGCACATGTAACCTCTGTTAGAAAGTAATTCCGTCATTCTTGAGTTCATAATAGTTTAAAAGGTGATGATTATAGTTAAACATTGCAGTTTGTTCATCTTTTAGGTTGCTGAAACAATCATTTGCTCCTTTGTTTTTTCACGTTTCACTTTGGCGTTTATCTGTTTCTAAAAGTGTCAGATGTCAGAGGCACTTCAATAATCACAAGCACGTTATTATCATCAGCTCAAAAAGTTATTTCAAATACAGATGTGTGGCTCGCTGATTTGCACAAGCTAGTGATGTATCTCTGTAAACCAATAGCATTCAGCTGCGTGTCTTGCTCCGCTTTTGGTACCCTTTTGTTGTGCTAGGTACACTTCCGAAAGGGTACCCAAAAAGTGGTACGGTACAGGTTCACTTTTTGGTACCTTTTAACACCGGAAACGGCCATAAAAGCGTACCGAACCGTATCGTACCACTAAGTGGAAATGGGCCATTGGTGAACAGTGGTGAAGTGCAGTAGACTGATGACCTTCACGGCCAACACAATCGCAAATAAGCGATGTTTAAGAATGCGATCAACAATACTTAAATGTTAACGGTAAATGGACATTTTTTAAATTTCAGTACTGATAGGTACTGGAATTCAGTATCGTGACATCACTAAAGACTTGTGGTTGTACAGCGAGTCTGAAAAAAAGTACTCAGGTGAATTTGTTGTACTCAATTACATCTGTCATTTTGTATTTGTGAATGAAATTTCACAAATTCAGAACTAACAATCTGCAACCAAATTCAAAACACCGGTGTTTTGACAATCGTCTCTGTGTGCAAGTCGGAAGATTCAGCTTCTCACACCAGAGCTGAGTATAAATTTTAACTTACACATGCAAATATTTTTATGACAAGTTCTCCAGTTTAGATTTGCTAGCTCTCAAGTTTAGCTACTGATTTACCTTCATAGACAAAGAGTGACGTGTGAAACACACGCTGCACAATGCCCCAATGGCCGACTGTTGACTTGGTGTGACTCTGCCTTCATATGATCTGTTTACATTCATGACACTTGGTGTGTAAACTACGAGATTGACTTTAAATGATAGACATTTGCTGACATATGCAACATATATCACAGGATTACACTCAGTTCTTGAATGGATTTGTAAATAAAGACTAATGAATCCCTTCACATGGACTTTAATCAGAGTCAGGAGTCTTACGGCATGCCACAGCAATGTGAAGTCTATTTCAGGTCTACACATTTGTGCGTCTGTTTTAGTTTCGCCCGAAGGACTCCACACCCTTTACACACACTTAGAATAGATTTGACTGTATATTCTAGACTTTAAAGTCAAAACTGTTTGACACCAGCTGCTGTGGGCCTTAGGAGCCCAAGTATTGTGTTTAAGCCCAATCGCCACAATAAATCTCCAGCTGTGTCAATATGTTGAATGCGAAACAGCACCAAACGTTTACTGTTGCTCTGGGTTTGTGGTTCCTCTCTCACTGATGTTCAAGTGAAAAGCTGCATGCGGAGTAAGAGCAGGATTAGTTGAAACGCTAATAATGTACTTTATAGCTCATTGCCTGCTTTAGCTTAGAATGAGGCACGCACACACATACACACACATATTCCAGATGTACAGCAGAGACAGGAGCAGGGCTGTGCTGCTGTAGTTTTACTGTACACCACTGGGTGTGTTTATTCATGATGGCAAGGCTCCGTAACCTCTCTATGACGAACTTAAGAGCATTCATCATCTGAGAAGAGCAAATAAAAGTAAAATAATGGAAAAAAATATATCTGTCAATACTGAATCACTGATGTTTTTCAAAATCAGAATTCTCTTTACCTGTGGAACAAAAAACCTGTGGAGAAATTAGTTACTTTCTTAATTATGCATCTTTGATGTATTCCAGAGTTTATATTAACCACAACTGTTGAGCTCCAAAAATAATCTGGTTTATAGTGTTGGGTGTAATGAGTTACAGAGTATGTGGTTACTGAAATTAAATGATCTATCCACTAAAAAACTGCAAAAGTAAGGATTACTTTTAATGTACTCGCCTTAAATGCCATAAATAAATGCAACAGTTTAATCAATTCAGAGAAACAGAGTATTTGTATTTGCTTTCTAAATGTGTTTGAACAATTTTCGAGTTTTTAACAAAATAAAAATGAATTCTTACATAATGATTCCCTCCGTGTGTGTGTGTATTCAACTCAACAAGCCAGTCGGCGTTTCTGTGCGGAGTTTGCATGTTCTCCCAGTGCTCGCATGGGTTTTCCCTGGGTTTCCTCCCACCGATCAAAGACATACACCAGGGCTAGTCAATTGGCAGCCTGCGGGCCAGGTTTGGTATAACATAGCAAACATTAAAGGTGCAGTAGGTGATCTGCCTAAATGCTAACCAGTTAGCATAATATCTTTCAAATACATAACCTCCCCTGCCGTCCAAAGCCACACCTCCTAGATTCACGAACATGCACATTAAAGGTGACAGAGACCCACTAGATCACTGATCATTTACTGGCGGCCCGCTGAGCCATTCAATCTGGCCCGCGACTGGATTCCAAAATTGTGAGGATCAAAAAGAAAATAGTGGTCCACACTATTAAAGCAACTAAAAATAACAACAACTGAGTCTCTTGTCAGAATAACCACCACTTATGACTATATTTAGGCTACACCTGTGTGTGATGAAGAGCAAGGAGGGATGCGGTGGAGAGGGGTGCGCAAAGTATTTGAGGAGCGAGAGGGAGACACGCGATTTCTGGGATATTATTATTTGTTTGCAGGCATCCGGGAGTCTCTATGCATTTGCGGGAGACTCACAGAACTTCCGGGAGACTTGGGATGTCTGCCTCAGGAATAACAAAAGTAGGAAAAACAATCTGGCACAACTTAAAATAGCATGGTAAATAAATAACCTCGTACCAGAACAAAACAGGTCACAAATAATGTTCGCACATCAAATGAAACGTTAAGTGGGCTTGAATTCAAATCACAATGCTGAAACGGGCTACTCACAGTGTTTAATCAATGGCTAAAGTTACATTTGCCCTTGTTGACTTAGCCTAATTGAGTTGAGGCAAAATATCTATCACTCCTAGTGGTTGACTGTGGTATAGGTGATGGAAGCCTGAATCAAATGCCTTCAGTTTTGTAATTAAATTGAAAAATATAAACATTAAACATAATGTTAAGCCAAAATGAGATTTTTTATTTGATTTTCTTCTTGGGGGTCTGGCCTCGAAGGAGACTATCTGGTAAAACTCTGGCCCTCTGACAAATATAGTTGATGACCCCTGCACTAGATCATGTCATTCGTCAGTTAGAAAGCGTTACAGTACTTTTACAATTCCTAACAAAAATTATATCTAGCACGTTTTCAGTTGTTTAGTTAGCAAGCAAAACTTATATCATAATATTGCAATTATGAGATCCTTGCAATATTTCATGCATGCAAGGATCACTGGTCCCACTCTCTCACATGCTTTGTCCTAAAGCGACTACTGTATGCTTAGTGTTTGGCCGGCGGGTTGCACGAATTACACTTATTACTAAGCCATACTTACATGCTATTTCTGACCGAATATTTAGAGTAGCATGGTAAACAATATAGGGAGCACAGGTTGCATTGTTTAAACATGAACCAATGTGAATATAAAACCAACTTCACCTCAGTAAAGCAGGCTAGGCAGAGTAGCGCTATTTACTGATGTTTTGTTGTTAAACTAAATAAAAATCGACATTATCAAAGCTGTAAAAGATACCTTTTAAAACTGAAAATAGTCACACCAATCTTTTGCCAAAAGATTTCAGTAGCTGAACAACACTTCGTGCATATGAGCCATTCATAAAACAACAGAACTTCTGCACAATCACCTGCACCTTTAAAGGGCACCTATTTTACCCCTTTTTAAGATTTCATATTAATATTATGGTTCTTCTGAGTGTGCCAGTTTAGGTTCAGTTCAAAACACAATTCAGATTTTTTATTATATTGTGTTAAAAAGTGTCATTTTGGGGGCGTGTACACAGTTTGCTGTTTTAGGGGCGTGTTGCTTCACATGAAAATTAGTTTCGACTTCCCGCCCAACTTAATAAGGGGGGCGGAGCCAAGAGCTCCCCCGCTTTGTGTTTGTGTATTAGACAGGCAGACAGAGAGAAGCAACATGGGAGTACCAGGATTCAGCTGTACATGTAGGACACAGACCAAGCAGAGAGTACAGAATCATTTGTGACTTTGTATAGTTTTACAGCCAACTGTGTGCTAGTTTAAAGCTCCGAGCTTGTAGCCTACATCGAGACTAAAAAAGCACACTGAATTAACTTTGACTGAAGGGCATCACACACCGGATGCACCGCGACACGGCGCGCACATGACAGTTGAAAGTATCGCACACTTGCAGCGCCGGTGTGTCACCCGATAGAAACTTATGTTTAGAATTCAGAAATGCATGTCGCTGCGTGGCGCAATGCTGCATGTCGCCGAGCGGCGCTTCTGGTGTACGACCTGCTTGAGGCTATAACTAAAGGGCGTCATACACCAGATGCGTCGCTCAGAGCTACGACGTGGCACACCAGACACGCACATTCGCATGTTATTTAAAATTAAACTATTCAGATAACGCTCTGTGGCACGGCAGAAATATGAACAGTGTCCTAAACAGGGCCAGCGCGTCCATAGAAGCGACCTAGGCAGCAGAATAGTGATCAAACCCCACGGTCGTCACTTTCATCCGCGACAACGCGAAATGCATGGCGCTGCGCGTCGTTAGTTTGTTATTTCCAATGAAGGGACGCGCACGTGAGGCAACGCGCTCGCACTTTCCAGCTGCACCTAGTTAAGATGACAGGGAGCTTCTGTGACCGCGGGAAATGCAAACCGCTAAAGTTTAACGAAGACACAATGAAAAGTACACATGTATGCAAACCCACCAAAACTCACAAACACTGGCGGCGAGGAGAGCGATAACGTGGTGAATGTTGAGCCCAATGAGCCTTACATCTAAAAATAGAGCAAGAGTGTTTCTTTGGTGACGTCGCTTGCTGAAAATGGCGGACGTGAAACAACATACTGAGGAGATGGTAACATCTGTCAATCAATATTGGTGGGCGGGGGGACCGCACTCCTAAGTCAAGTTGCGGTCGATCTCAAAACAGCTCCAGTTGGTCCACCGTTTTTATGTTGTTAAATTGAAAAAAAAAAGGACTGAGCGTGTTTATATCACCCCAATATGACGCTCTATACACTATACCTACACATATGTCTGTCCAAACAGCTTGAAAATTAGATTTTTCACCATAGGTGCCCTTTAAGGGAAAACAATTCTTAATATACAAATAGTGTGAGAGCAATTTATGTTCATTTTTGGATCTCTATCTTCATATATATAGTGCTCTTTATTTGAAATGCAATTATGAATAATATTTGTTTTTCTCAGTAGCTACATTTCCATCCACCTATTTTTATGTGCATTTTGGACATGCTCATAAAAAATCGGTTGATGGGAACGCCAAGATGCGCATAAAATACATATGCGCATAACAGAGTAGGATAAACTTTTTATTGTTTTTATTTCTCGTCCCTGTCGCCACTGGCTTGCATGGTTTGGGGTCTGTAGAGCTGCGCTTTGATGGAATTGCTCTTCAGTGTTTTGGACTCTCGGTAGTGATTATTAAACCACACTGAGCTGAGATGAACTGAACTTAAACACTGAAAACTGAACTGACACTGTTTTAATTTACTATAATCTTCTATGTGAAGCTGCTTTGACACAATCTACTTTGTAAAAGCGCTATACAAATAAAAAATGAATTGGAAAAAAAATAATAATAATAAGAAAAGATGCGCATAAACTATGATGGAAACTTTTACCAAATTCCAGTATGCACATTAAAAAAGGTCATTGGTTACACTGTACAATAAGGTTCATTAGTTAATGTTAGTTAAAGGGCTCATAGGTTACCACTTTTTCCAGATTTAATATAAGTCTTTTGTGTCTCCAGAATGTGTCTGTAAAGTTTCATCTCAAAACACCCATCAGATTTTTTATTATACCGGTCATAAGTTTCTTTTTTGTAGCATTTAGCAGAAGCTAGCTGTTTTTGTGTACTGCGCCTTTAAGGCTAGTCCTTCACGCCCACCGTTTCCACGTGCCTGGCAGCGGCTCCCTCGGCTGCGTCAGACAACAGACAAACACGAAGGAAAAAGATCTCACGTAACATTTGTGAGGAAAAACAACTGTAAGAACTTTACCAATGAGTATTTGATGCATGTTGTGAAGTTGCAGGATGAGTCACACACAATGTCGTTACAAAGATTACGCACACACACAAATACACACACATAGTTATAGTGGTTTCAAATAAGATTAATACATAAAAAAATTGAGACAAAAGCTGAACATTTGCAGGTCACAGGCTTTACAGAGGACTTCAGTCACATGATCTTGAATGGTGTCCTTCAACAAAATGATGTTTTCATTGGAATTGCCTGAATTTAAATGAGCATAGTGTCACACAAAAGGACATGATTTTTTTTGTGACAACAGATATTAAGTTCCTATGCTTTTAAAAATGTATAGATAAAAAAAGAAAATTGCCATTTGCTAAAATAGCCAAATTAGGCCTGAGATATTTAAAAAATAATTGTACAATTTCCCTTTTAATTTAAGAGAGCTGTAATTAATTAAGCTTGAGACTCACACTATAGACCAATTACCATGTTTGTAAACATTCAGGATGCACGCGCAGGAAGGTGGCAGAAAAAAAACCGGGAGCGCTAGCATTTACAGCGAGGGAATGACATCCAATGCGGTACAGAGTTTGTTGTTGTCTTAGAAATAAGATATATTGATTACATATTATATATATTATTTACATAATGCTTTCAGCATATTATAACAGCTTGTCACCCAGTGATAAGCACAGTGATTCTGCAAAATTAACGTTAAAGTGAGCGGCGTTCGTCTGACAGGTCCATTTGTGATAGCACCCTCCCAATGGATATTGGATAAGACGAAATGACCAAGCATCCAGCCCGAAATATACAATCTCATTAAAGCTCCAAGGGATTTTATGAGAGAGAAATTAAAGGCCTACAAGTGTTTGGATGCCAACAATTGTGTTCTGTGTGGTCATGTGCAAGAAATAATGTTCCCTGATTACCAGATTTAAAACTATGTAGTGCTAAAAACCGAGGTTCTGCCGAGCCAAAGACAAGGAAAAACAAGACGGAGCTAACGTTATACAAGCCCTGGGTGATCATCAACAAGCAGAACAACTGCATTCTGACAGTGAACTACACCTGTACGGCAGGCCCAGGGTATGTGAACTTACACATAAAGGTAAAGTTGGTTTTATATTCGCACATTCAGACTTTCTCCTTAATAATGTAATTTCATAAACGTATTATTTGCAAACTCTAAATAGCGAAATCATATTAGCAGCCGATGACTATCAAAGTACAACATTGTTCACAGTCAAATAAACAGTGTTCATGTTGTTTTCAAGTCAGACTTGCAGATTATTTCAGACCGAATATTCAAAGTGTGTCACAAATTGTCACTGAATGAATGTGTGAATATAAAACCAACTTTAATAACTTTTACGTTTCATTCTCAGCATTCAGTGTCCGCAGTTTAATTAACCATATGTAACTGTTTTGCCAAAATCATTGCTGCAATCAAAAACGAGTAATGTATATGATTCAGCATAGCCTGAACTTACCTGATATAACATGAGAACTGCAGAGTCGAGCATTTCTAATTAGGTCGTCACTTCATTCAGCTCCCTTTTAGCCAGTCGGCATTAAAAGCAGTGTGGTGTATGGTAAAAGTTGAGTTTTCTATTTTTTGGCTTTCGAATTTGGCATCCGACAGCACAACACAACACTTTTGCTATTGCAGCTGGTCTTTTTTACAACCGAGGACCCGTGTGACGTCATGTGCGTCGTAGGTTGGTAATTCGTCAATAGGACAGTTTTAAAATTTGGCTAAAAAATGCAAAAACTGTAATATTACAGCAGTTATTATAACAAAAGGTCCATGGCAGACAAAGAAATGATTACCCATTTATTGCATTTTAAAATTATGGACACCTGAGGCTGGAGAACGCCGGACGTCCATCGTGGAGAAGATGCAGGTGTGAGTATGTCACCAGCGGGAGTTCAGGCTGGCCCACGGAAAAGAAATCGGAGACTCGTCTGTCATTTGGGTCTTTCAGGAATCAGTCTCATATGCTCTCCACTCCTCCATGACCCCCCACAGCATCTGCTCAGGATACGGTCTGGTCCAGGATTATGGAGACCTCTAGAAGTCCTCTATGGTTGGCATCATCTCTTCGTATGTGTTGTCCTTGAGATCTTTGATGGTTGGCATCAGCTCTTCACAGGTCTTGGATCACATCAATGGCACTACAATGGTACAATTTCTAGAGGCACTTTGGGACTTGTGTAGCTGCGCATCTATGGATCAGTGTTTGGACTTTCAGCAGTGAAAATTAAACCATACTGAACTGAACTAAACTGAACTTCAACTCTGAAAACTGGACTGACACAGTTTCAATTTACTACCACAGCTACAGCCTTATCACACTGCAGCCCAGGACCGGTTACTCACTGAAGCTAAGCAGGGCTGAGCCTGGTCAGTACCTGGATGGGCGACCACATGGGAAAAACTAGGTAGCTGTTGGAAGTGGTGTTAGATAGGCCAGCAGGGGGCGCTCAAGTGTGAGTCCTAATGCCCCATAGAAAGTGAAGGGGACACTAGACGTTAAACTGAGGTTCTGAATCTCTGTGTTATTAAAAATCTCATGGCACTTCTCTTAAAGAGTAGAGGTGTAACCCCGGTGTCCTGGCTAAATTCCCTCTCGGCCCTTAAGGTCATGGCCTCCCAATCATCCCTTATCCACTGAAATGGCTCTATCACTGTCTCTCCACTCCACCAATAGCTGGTGTGTGGTGAGCGCACTGGCGCCATTGTCCTGTGGCTGCCTTCGCATCATCCAAGTGGATGCTGCACACTGGTGGTGCTGTGGAGAGACCCCCCCCTCATGATTGTGAAGCGCTTTGGGTGTATGGCCATACATAATAAATGCGCTATATAAATACACATTACATTACTAGAGCGTCTATGTTTAGCTGCTTAGACACAATCTACGTTGTAAAAGTGCTATAGAAATAAAGATTAATAATTTTAATGATTTATAGTGATTCTCTTTGCACTGAAGGCTTTATCAGTTCTTGTTTTCCCCTGGAACTGATCCTTTAACTTTGGCATTGCCATGCTTAACTTTTTGAGCAACAGGAAGTTGTTCCAACGCTATGTTGTCTTAAAACCATCCATAAAAATTCAAATGTCAAAATGAATTAGTTTATGTCATGCACTATGTTTTGAGGTCATACATATCATTGCGCAATAAAATGTGAAAGTAGGTCTTTATTAAGTGATAATTGGTAGTGATGTTGCAACAGCTGTAAAACAAACCAAATGCGTAATATTTAAGTTCCTTTTTTTTCTCTGAGTGACTAATAAAAATGTTTTTCTTAAGATTAACCACATTTATTTGAATGTTGAAAGACTCTAAAGACACTATAATACTTTATTATCTCTCATTTTTGGTATTGAATTGTTTTAGAAGAATGCATTCTATGTGATTTCTATTTGGTTACATATGACTGCATTATTAAGGAGACATTTGCAGTCTTTTGTCTTTAAAAAACCTTTAGTCAGCAGCAGAAATCACTTTTGAGAGAATCAAATCATAATATTCTTGCTTGCTTGCTTCCAGGAAAGATTTAGCGAAACAAAACAAATGTATTTATATATGCAAATGACACCACATACTTTTTCCATTGGCTTAGCCAAAAAATAACCAGTTGCTGCTGGAACTGCTGAGGTGGTCAAGATCACGCTGTATCTTCAACTTTGGACTGATGCATGAGATGTTTTAGACAGGAAATCATTTATTCCAAAACAGAAATCTGTCTTGCTCTACTGTCCAAGTAGCAAATCTGTGCCACACACTTAATTATCCACACTGTAAGCCTATTTGAGACTTGGTTGATACATTAGCATTGGAATATAATAATAATCTCAAAACTTACTTAGCACATGCTAAATTTGTACAGGGTAAAATGATTTAGCATTGTATTTGAGTACTGAGTAAAAGATATGAATAACTCACTTTTTATTTGCACTTTAATTTATAGCAGGGATGCCCAAACTCAGTCGTTAAAAGGCACAGTAATGTTCTAAGCATTGGCCGTCTGGCCATTCTCCTCTGACCTCTGACATCAACAAGGCATTTGCACCCACAGAACTGCCGCTCACTGGATATTTTCTCTTTTTCTGACCATTTTCTGTAAACCCTAAAAATGGTTGTGCGTGAAAATCCCAGTAGATCAGCAGTTTCTGAAATACTCAGACCAGTCCGTCTGGCACCAATATCCATGCCACGTTCAAAGTGACTTAAATCTCTTTTCTTCCCCATTCTGATGCTTGGTTTGAACTGCAGCAGATCATTATGACCATGTTTACATGCCTAAATGCATTAAGTTGCTGCCATGTGATTGGCTGATTAGAAATGTATGTTAACGAGCAGTTAGACAGGTGTACCTAAAAAAAGTGGCTGATAAGTGTATATCCCCAGCCTTTCTGGGCACCTGCTGCCTACATTGTAAGTCATACCTGCTGCCTACACTGAAGCACACATGAGCCCATTTGTTCTTTTCTTAACACCACAGCATGACAGTGTCTTATTCATCATCAACTGAGTTCTTACATATTAAGTACATTCAGCTGAGGTATTAGCTGAATCCCGCTTCTCTGTCTGAAGTGACCAATCACACTTCTCTTTCTGGATTGACCAATCCCAACTGTCTTGGCTCGTCTGCATGTCTACATTCATGTGTTTTGATGGAGGCATTGCTTTGCATGATTATTCAGGGCATGATCTTTAGCTTTAGCAACTGTTAGTCTCTGTAATTGCATACCCTACCTTTAATAACCAGTAAAAGAGACTCACAAGTATACACCAGTATACACGACTCACAAGGTGCTATCATTTGCACGCTTCTGACATACCTGAATATGAAGAGTTAATTCAAACCTTTCACTTAACAATATTTCTCAGAGACACAGGCGTATATCTGTATAATAGCACAAGCATGGCGGAAACATTTATAGTCCCAATAGACCAGAGATAGTTAGCATTTCCAGCAACAAATACAGAGCTGTGTTGTCTCTCTCCCTGCACGTGCAAGACATTTCTGTGATTTCAGCGTCATAAGCTTGAAGTGAGGCAGTGCAGAATCATGGGGAAAAAAAAAAGTTGTAAAGAGGTTTAAGATGATTTTTTTCTTGTTGTTGTAAAGACAGGAGTTCTGAAGAGACCAAACAGCCTTCTTCATAATTTTACAAGCCATCACCTCTTTCTAACCTCCAATTATTTTTATATTTTTAAATTAGGATGAAATGTAAACAATTGTTTTGATGTTGAAGTCTGAAGTATGCTTTCCAGTAAAGTTAATAAATTGCTTTCAAGTTATTTTCCCTGCAGAGCGACAGAATCCTCCAGTTTGCTGTAATTAATTATAGTTTTGAAAACATTCTCAATCACTGTCAATATGATGAATTTATCCAGAGACCCAGGATCATAGCCTGATATAAAATTACAATTGAAACCACTACAAAAGATCTCTAGATCTGTATTGGTATAAAATTACAAGTAGTTTACTGTACAATACGCATTGCTTTACATCTAAGCTAAAGAACCAAATACTGGCCAAAAACTGAAACTAGTTTATTACGTTTATATATAATTGAAATATAAACCTTTGAATGTACTTCAAACAAACAAATGAATTCAAAAAGCATAAATAATCGTTATAATTAACATTATTTTCTATTTTCCTTGAGTTTTGACATGCACCTTGAACTTGTAAGTCTAATATAGACTATTAATGAATATATGTTTAGATGTTTAGAATTGCATCATTGCACATTCTCCAGAATATTTACACCAATGTTATGTTACTTAAAAAGAACATTGTACCATCTGTACCAAATGAAACAAACACAGTCTGAATATTTTGCTTCAGGGAATGAATATAGTCAACCCAGGCTCATTCTGAAAACGTAGTCCTGTGGACGTTTCAGGAGACCGCGAATTATGTAGCCGGAGGTACATACTGTGTGGCTATGTTTCCTTTTTTAAATGAACGCTACGAGGCGGTATGACGATGTTCTTTTTGACGCTTACTGGCTGACCGCTTACCTGTGGAGGTTTTTCCCGCCGCAACCAGTTTGTCCCATTAGCTTGTTGTGTACGTTGGCGGACTTGAGACGCAGAGAGGAGTTGACCATGATGACGACGACGGGTTCGAGTCCAGGGAAGAGAGGTTCCAGAAATCAGGTAAGACAAAAACAAAATCTAAAAAATAAAATGAACGCGTGAACAACAGGCTGAGAATGTGGTAAAATCCAAAAACGTGGTAAAAATCAGATGAGGGCTTTTCTTTTTCTGGACGACTTTTGTAAACCGTTGGTTGGGTTTAGGGAAGTATATGGGTGGGCGGGTCAATCTGTAAAATTGGTTGGGTTTAGGGAAGGAGGACGGTGGGTCAGTTGATTGGCCCGTTGCCTAGTCAATCATTCAGTCAGACAGACAGACAGACGGACGGTCAACGGTGGGTTTACGCAAGAACAGCGCGAACGGCACTAGCGTGAGACATTTGAAATACGAAAAAGCGCACGCAGCGGCCTCTCGCGGATTTGCGAAAAACAAAAGCTGCAAAAATACATACCTCCCGGGACATATTTTGTGGTCTCCAGAAACGTCCACGGGACTAAGTTTTCAGTATGAGCCTGGCTTGAATATAGTTCTACAGTGTCTGATGGGTTGCATACTCCACTCCACATCATTTATTAATTTTCCTTCGGCCAGTTCCTTATTTATCAGGTGTCACCAAAGTGGAATGAACAGCCAACTATTCTGGTATATGTTTTACACAGTGGATGCCTGTACACCCGCAACCCAGTATTGGGAAACCCCAAACACTCACACACAGACTCATACAGTACGGCCAATTTTGTTTACTCAATTCACCTTTAGCGCATGTCTATGGACTGTGGTGGAAACCGGAGGAAACCCACGCCAAAACAGGGAGAACATGCAAACTCCCCATAGAAGTGCCAACTGATCCAGCCGGGTCACAAACTAGTGCCCTTCCTGCTGTGATACAACAGGGCTAACAACTGAGTCACCATGCAGCAATTCCATGCCAATTCTTCTACCATAAAACGCCAGCTCAGAGCAGGTTAAGTGGTGTAGGGCCAGCAGGGTTACATTGGTGCCGTGACCCAGATGGGAGTAAGGTTTAGGAGCTTGAGTGTAACAGAGGCCAGCTAGTAAAGTGCTCTGCAGGTTAACCTCATTCCTCTGAACCCGAAAAGGTGCTCTAGCAACAGTTGCTAGAGGCCATGGTCTTTAGCCTCCTTGTTAGAGAGTCGCTGGTTCGATTCCAGCTCAGAGTGGGTTGGGTGGTGTAGGACCGGCGGAGTTATCTACAAGTTTAAAATAAATAAAAATTTAGCAGCAGTTAATGTTGATGCTTTATTAAAAGTTGTCAAATAGTTGATAAGTCGCTATTGTGGTGATAAGTGTTTGCATCAGTTGCGCTCTTGATCTTTGACCTTTTATGTTATTTTTTCTGGTTGGAGTGTTTTGTCTACATAAAACCCGTTTGTTTTTGTAACGATATCATTTTCAAATAATGCCCAGATTTTTCTGTAATATCTGATTGTAAGGGTGATGTGTTTGAGTTCATAAACAAGCATAAATGTTCTGCAACTTATTTGTGGTTGCTGTGAGTGCGGATGTGTTTCAGACAACAGTGTGCATGTGTACGGCCAGACTTATTGACCTCTTGTCCACACCAGTCTCCAAACCTCCAAGCGATCATGAAGAAGCCCAGTTTATCGCTCGGGTGCACATTACGCATCCTCCTGGATCATTTTCACACGATACCCAGACAATACTGGCATAATCGCTAACAGCTTTCCTGATGCCACTGGAATGCTTTGCTTTGGAGCCCTTTCTAAAGCTTCACACCAACATCAGGATGCTCAAAGGTCCGTCTAATAATATCTGGCATGCTGGCTTGATCCAGCTTGGCTGATATGCAGTTTCTGTATGTGTTCCAGCTGCTAGATCACATGGACTCAGAAGCTTCCCAGATGTGCTGGATTGCAGTTCCACAGCTGTGCAAGAGAAGAGAGTTCACACCAATGATTTGGGTGGGTCTGACATCTAGCACCCAGGGGGTCATTTAGCATGAGGTTTTCCTAAGAAGGACCTTTTCGAACTGACTAACAGGTTCAAGTTTTGAATTCGTCTGACATTTGTGTGTGCGCATGAATGATTAGTAGGAACAGAATATAGGCTCAAACTGAAATGTGAATATGAGTTGCAATGGGAAATTCAGTTCAATTTTATTTGTATAGACAAATGACTGTAAAAAATGGATGACGCAACAGTGCCTTTTCACATTGAACACTTTGAAAGCAAAAAGCCTCGTGACGGGCACAAACTGTCACAAAAGACTGCTGAAATTTGAGCCTGGGCATGCGCAGAAGGGACTACCAGATGGAGCCAGAGGCGGAGCTGCGTAGTCAAGCTTCCAACCAAACGCTTGTACGTCAAAGCAACCAGGCCCCCCGAACTTCTCATGCCTAGTTCACACTACAGGATTTTAAGCCTGATTTGAGCCCGATTTGGAAGTTAACGAGATCGCCGACAGACCGACAGTCTTTGATCAGGGAAAAATCTGTGGGCGCTTGGCAATCTTTATGTGTTGTAACAGAATGAAATGTCTGTCACTGTTTTTTTTTTGTTATCCATTGAATAATGGAAATAAAAATGCTGTTCTTTTGGAACTACGGGGTACTAGAGGGCGCTAGTCAGACAACTGGAATGTATAAAAGGTGAAGAGGGGAATGAAGAAGTAGATTCAGTTGTGGTAGTGGGAACGCATGGTCCCTTGCAGCTACTTCAAACTGTTTGTTTGTGAAGTCCTAGTTAAGAAAACTTGCATTTTAAGCTCAGCCTGTGAGTATTTTAGATTTTTTTTTCTTCTTTCAATATGTTTGAAATTCTTATGTTTGTTTTTGGTGTTTTTTTCTTTTGTTAGAAGGACTTCCTTATTGTCTTGATAATTGAATGTTGGGAAATTGTATTGGTATGCTGTTTTGATGTTTGGATATCATCATGAGGTTTCATTCATCCATTATATGCAAGTATACAAAAGTAGACCAACATATTTCAACGCACTCAATGTTTTGTTATTTTTTTTTTTACTCTGAATAAGTGACCAGTTCTTTTTCTGATGCTTAACTTACGGAAAAGATCATCATTCAACAGATAAGACTTTTTTTTGTTGTTTTTTTTTTGTTTTGAGAGAAGTTTCAAAGGTACTTTACCAACTTTATTTTGGGTACAATATTAAGAAATATCTAAGAAATAAAATACATATGCATAGAACAAATATTTGCTGGTATTGGTATTTCACTTTAAATCCTAGTGGTTAACCCTTTTATCATGTATACTTTGAATAAAATAATGAAAAGTTACAGTGTGAACTACTGAACAACGCGTCAAAGAGGCTCGATGAAATGTCGCCGACACCTCTTAGACGGAAATCCAATATTTAGCATGCTGAATATTCCAGAGCAGTCGGCCGACTCGACCCCACGTGCGGTAAGATTTAGTGATGAGCTTCAGCCAATGAGAGAGCATATCAGCATGAGCTGAATGGCCGTGTGTTCCGGAGCTGAACAGAAACGTCTGTGATTGGCCAGAATGGGCATCAATGCACTCGCTTCATTCATTCTGTTAACATGGACACGTGAGTAGGCTATATTAACAGAGAGACTAGAATTCTGTAACTATTAGAATTACCATACTGGTCATTCTGACCTTTCTCACATCATATTTACATTCAAAACTTCTATTGCGATATTAAAATTAAGCTTTGAATGTCAGTCATCATATTTTATGACAGCATTACCCTAAAAATAACTATTTTTTGGTAATACAGCCTATACATATGTAGTTAAGATACTAGAACATGCAAAGGTCTGAGCCTCGCTTTCATCTTCACTTTCACACTTCACTTTTCACACCTCTAGTTTGGAAAAAGTCAGGAAAAGTGGGTGTGTCCAGCTTCGTTTAGGTGGGAGTGTCGGGGGAGGGAAAGAAGGAAGGATTTGCAAATATGGATAAACAAACACAGATGCAGGGGAGAAAGACAGTGACTGTGTTTACATGGACATCAGTAAACAAATTACCTGCCAAATTATTAATTTGTTGACTTTAACTGCCGTTTGGCACTTTCACTTTTTATTCAGGAACATTTCCTGCATGTTGCCTGTGACAAACGACATATTGTATGCGTGGAACTGCTAATCCAATGTTTGTTACCGCACGGCGAATGGGAGAAAACAAATCCTCCTCATCTCTCGGTAACTTAGATGACTCGGTAGGTAGCGTCAGAAAGCCGTGTGTGGAACTGTGTCTTTTTTTAAAAGGAGACGAGCGGCAAATCCGGATTTCACCATTTCCAGATGCGAAAAGTTCTTGGGTAAAAATGTTCCTTACAAACGCATTTCTGTTGCGTATCGTGTGCACTGTAATCCACATGAGTCCAGCAGCGCTCTTAGAGCATGAAAATGAAAACAAAACCTTCGTTGCAGCACATAAATAAACACAGCGCACTGATAAATGCAACACTGGCGACCGGTGTCTCTAAATTCTCGTTCTTTCACTTGTTTTGGCAACACAACGTGGCGTCTCTCTGTCGTCTGAACACTGTAACAGGTCATACACAATAGAGCGCGCTGATTGGTTTGAACAAAGTCTTTCTCATGAATTAATGCCGCACCCTCAGAGACGTCATGATGTACTGCCAGGTACAGACAGCCAATCTCCACACTGGATTTATACGCAGGTATCTCATGGCCGTGACGCAGCTTCAAAAATTTGTTTCAAACCGGAAGAGCGAGTTTGCTCAAAATAACGCAAAAACAACCAATTTTCACTTTAATAGTGTTTACAGCAGCATGGGACACACATATGACTGTCAACAGCTCAAAAAATGTGTTTTGGTGTTTCGTGACCCTTTAAATGCTCCCTTAAAAGCTTGAAACGCTGTCAATGATGTAATCAGCACACAAGCAGCCAATAGTGTTCATCTTTTTCTGACGACTCCTCCCTCAAAATTTAATTGGCTGTGGTTTGGTAGCTTGACTGAACTGTTGGCGAACAAGTTGTTGTCAGATCATGTGATCTGTGTGTGTGTGACCTCCCTCTTGTGGATCTTTTACGTAGTGTCGCGTAGTGTGAACACCACAGTGATTAAAAGACACAAAATCAAGTCATGAAGTGTGAACTGCACAGCGATCTGCCGATGTTTAAAATCTTGTAGTGTGAACTAGGCATCACTTGACCACCCGTATCTGCACTATAACAAAAGCTCGCTAATATAAATATAAGCACTTACATTTAAAAACACGTCATTTAAAAACTGTGTGATGTAAGCTGTTTTTAATAATTTAATAAAAATAGATGTTGCACTGCTAAATAAATGATCTTTCATACACTCTAAGCCTAAGTTAGACTCAGCTATGAGCACAAAAATATATTTCTCTTACAACGAGTTGTTGGTATTTGTTATCTTCACAGGGGTAGAAATATCACTATAATATCAAATATCAAAAATATCAACATATAAACAACACATGCATGTTTAGAAAGGTTTTTATTTTTAGTTATGTATGTTGCCATGCAGGAAAAATCATGAATTTAAAAGATAAACACAGCAAGATTTCAACAGGATATTTACACATCCCATCCCTGCACTGTCACGTTTGTGGATCTTTTCTGTTTTCTTGCATGTGTGTGTGTGTGGGAAGTGGGTGTGTCTTGTTTGGGTTCTTCACCGCGTGGTGTGTGTATGTGTGTTTACATTCATCAGCTGGGTGGTCACATGTTTTGTCACTACTCAACGCACAGGTGTTTGTTATCAGTCACAGCTGCTGCGCGTTTCGCGCGGTATATATGTTCAGTGTTTTGTAGTTAGCATTATCAGTCCGTTGTCTGTTCACTCCTGTGTCTGCTTCTGTTAGACTCTCTTGCTCGTGGTGGTGGAGGCTCTCTGACTTAGCCTGTTTCATGTGGAGCTTATGCACGTCTCCATTTCTTTAATGTTACTTCTGCCTGCTCTGATAACAACATTATCTGTGAGTGACTTCATCCCAATCTGCTACTCTGATGAACTTTACTGCTGGTAAAGGTGTCGATTTCCTGGAGAGTTGCTACCTAGTGCTAACCTTCCCCTTCCCTCGATATCTGGTGAGATATCAGTGATAGACTTCTATCTGGCGCTATTTCTCGGTTGAACTTTATTCTCTGTGGAGCGTTTGCATTCCCGGTGTGAGCACCCTTGCTCAACACTATATCTGGTGAGATCAAACCAGTTGTGACTCTTTTTATAAATCATCTTGTTTTTTCACTTGCATTTGGGCCTCCTGTGTATATCTTTGTGACATGCACAATATAGAAAAATTCCTGTCAATTTGTACAATAAACTTAGCAGCATTAATACATCAACTGATGTCTATGTGATATAGGCCTATAAGATGCTGCAACATCGCTTGTATATTGTTTATCTTTTTTGTTTTTATTTAGTTTATTCGATGCCTTAATATCTGGCAAATAAGAATTTACCTTCATTTTAATGTTTATTATGTGTTTTAAATAAAAAATATGAATTGGCCCATGAACATTTCCTGCTTGTTATCTTGCTACAGTTGTTAACTGTAACAAGAGGCAATTCAAGCATAACTTCATGTTAAAACAGCTATCATAACAATATACTGTTGCGTGGTCTATTGACCTTTATTCTAAAATGCGGAAGTGCGCTCGTTTTTGCGATTGTTTTAGAACTTCCGATTCAGTCGCCTATTGGAGAAATGACTAGGAATAATAAACGGCTGAAAATGGTCAAACTACTCGCTCTACAAACAAGTGTTTGCATGACTATACAGACAAAATAGAATAATATAATAAGAAAACCTCAGTTTGCAACATCAAGCAGCAGAACGAGCTGTTTTTAACGTCTAAAAATGAATGGAAGTGAATGAGACCAGAAATCTAGAGCCAAAACGATTCAAATGGCTGCGCCCGCTCGTACGCGGAGAATAAGGTGAATAGATGGCATATAGCACTTCTCACAATAAGTATTGTTTTAAAGCAGCTATACACAAGGTGCACATTATTGCATTGCCATCAAAATCAGAAAAGTTAAAAAGTTAAGTATAGTGCAGACATTATAGTCAACCTATTGTTATATAGTATATAGCAGGGGTGCCTAAACTTTTTCTTAAGAAGGGTCAAAAACCAACTTGATTAAAGGTGGTGGGCCGAAGTTAAAAAAAACAACTGTATTACATTAAAGTCACCATGATGATTTCCTAATTATTTTAATAAATAAATGGAACACTATTACAATTTTGTACATTTAATAATGAACTTCTTACAGTAAAAACCTTAACAATCCCATTTATGACATGTTGGAGATTAATGCTGAATACGCTAGTCAAACTGCACCTGCCTTTGCCTGGATTTGTTCACCAATGTCTTATGCATTGTTCTCTGTCTTTCGAATGACAGTATGTACATTTTTTTTACATGTACATCGGATTCATTCACAACATTTAACTAAAACATTTAATTTCAGTTAGCTTTTTTGAAGCTCAAAATGTATTCATTCATCTTTTTTTCGGCTTAGTCCCTTTATGGCCCATTTCCACTGAGTGGTACGGTATGGTACAGTTCGGTACAGTATGCTTTCCACTGTCAAAAGGTATTTAAAAGTGAACCGTACCGTACCACTTTTTGAGCACCCTTTGCAAAGGGTACCTAAGCACGACAAAATGGTACCAAAAGTCGGAGCTAGACACGCAGCTGAACGCTATTGGTTTACAAAGAAAGCGTCACTCGCAGAAGCAGGAGAATGAAAACAAAGGAACCGCCATTTTTTTAAAACACAGCCGAGACATTACACCGTAAATAATATAAACATATAATAACAAGCCATGGTCCACCTGAGCTCAAACAAACCTTGTCGTCATCTTGATGAACAGCCACAAAGCCAAGAAGAACAAAATCTGCCCTTCTAAAAGTGTAAGCGGTTTCTTCAGAGAGCTCGCCACGCGTCTGTATTTGAAATAACGAACTTCTTGAGCTCATATTAAAAACGTGCGCGTGATCATTGAAGCGCTTCTGATATCCAATCCTTTCAGAAAGGGATAAACGCGAGAGTGAAATGCAAGCCTGATAAAGGTGACCAGTACCGTACCGTACTGTACCTTTCAGTTGAAATTCTTAATCTGGGGTCGCCACAGCAGAATGAACTGCCAACTTATCCAGCATATGTTTTACGCAGTGGATGCCCCTCCAGCTGCAACCCATCACTGGGAAACACCCATACGACACATGTTTTTGGACTTGTGGGGGAAACCAGGGGAGAACATGCAAACTCCACACAGAAATGCCAACTGACCCAGCTGGGGCTCAAACCAGCAATCTTCTTAATGTAAGGTGATTGTGCTAGCCACTGTGCCACCGCGCTGCTTAGCTCAAAATTAAACAAACAAAAGGTTATGTTAAACTTGAAATTACAATTTTTTAAAAGGCATTTGCCCCAACCTTCCCCAACATTCTTAGATAGGATGGCGGGCCAAATCAAAGGTTACAATGGGTCAACTTTGTCCCACAAGCCCTAGTGTGGACATCTCTGGTATATTGTGTCCATCCAAAAAGGTGATGGAGGCCATTTTATTTTTAAAACGCTGCTGCTCCATTTCAGTGTGGATGGGGGAAAATGGGAGACATCGGAAAACAAATGCGTGGCTGAAAACATTTGCATCAGATTGGGGCTTTTTCTTAATATCAAGTGGACAATGTTCAGTCTTGACAAACCAGCAGGCTGAGCACATTGTAAATATCTGAATTGTTTTGGTCATTGTAAAATGCTGTAACCATTTCAGTATTAGTGTTACTATGGCTTCAAATGCCACCACGCGTTCATTGCATGTCAGCATACTCTTATCTGCGATGCAAGTAATTTATTAAATAAAGAAAAGTTTGACACAACTTCTCCAACAGCAGCAAATTCTGTTTTTACTTTTGATAATTGGCGCCAGTTAATCAGAAAGTGACGATTTTGTTCTCTTGTTGGATAGAAACGCTGCTTTAATCGCACGTCTTTTATACAATATTCCAGTTTTGTGCATAAATTTAATTCACATTTGCACTGGTAACGACACTGAGTCACTGGTTTCTACTAGTATTTGAGGGTCACACATTTACTTTAAACTGTGATCAAAACTGAATTGCCTGTGCATTAAATGATTTTATTACACACCTTTCCAATCAGAATCAAGAATTCCAATAGACCATGGGAGTAAATCACATTACTGAAACTGATGCTGATCATCGACTTCTAGTGTGATGGATAGTCTCAACAGACAATTCACATAGTCAGAGCTGCAGTGGATAATTTATTGTACGTCTCTGAATGGGGAATACTTCCAGTGAATCTTGTCTCGCTTTTCCATCTGTCAGTTCAACAAAACAAGCAACTTCTCGCTTTCAAAAGCATTCCTGACTAGCAACGCCAAATTGAGACTGCAGCAAAACAGAACAAGTCACATCAGTTTATTATGTAACGGCCTGTAAATTACACTATTATTTAACTCAAATGAGAATATATAAATAGCCTTTGGGGAACATAGACATTAAACTGGAATGAGGTTGTAATTTAGGCCATACTCACACTATGTACAGTTGCCTTGAACCAGGCCTAAGCACGCTTGTCTCCCCTCCCGTCTCCCCCGATGGCCCGCACTAACATTACATTCGGGCCTGGGCGCGCTTACGTAATCGATGATGCGCTGCTCAGTAAGAGCTCTCGCTCAGCACAGTGGAGATTTCTTTAGTTATATCGTTTAAGTCGTTTGATATGCGGTGACATGCAGTCTAATATTTCGCCGAACAGATCAGCCACTTTTGACGCTCATAAACAATAATAAAGTCCTCGTGCTGCAGGAATTAGGAGGTTTGCTGAACGCGCAGCTGACGTGCAGTGAGGGATTTGCGTCTTTAATAATCTACGACAGTTTGCGTTCATTGAACAGTACGAATAATTTATTAATCCATATGAAACAGTGCCTTAAAAGTCACATCTCGCTTTCAGTTTCGGGCTTAGGGACGCTTGCACTCACACTGTAAGCGTACCGCACCTGAGCCCAAGTGAACCGCGCTTAGGCCCACCTCTTCCAACCGGGCCAGGGCCGCCCAAGTGAACTGTGCCTAAGCCCGATTCATAGCACTTACACTTCTCAAACGATCCGGAAAAGGGGCCTGGGCACGGTTCGGATAGCATAATGTGAGTAAGCCCTTAAACTGGACAAACATATTTTCTCTAGAACATTTCTCTTCTGATGGTCAGCATATTGGTTATGGTTTAAAAGAGGGGAAAAAGCAAATAATCTAGCATTCAGCAATTCACAGTCCAGCTTGGATGGACAAATGCACAAATGGAACACACTCAAGGCTGTCCAGAATTAAGGTATTCTTTCTTTCTTTTTCTTATTGTTTGCAATAAGTTTCTCCAGGTTTACTCCTTAGATTTGACCTTATTGTTCAGTTCATGCAAGTGTTTGAAATCTCCTGACCTGATGCTGTTTTTTCAATCTGGCAACAATGTCCTGCAAAATCTCTAGCAGCTTGCAGCAACTTGGACTGCTCATAAAAGTCTATTTGATAAATCTTTTTGAAGATTCTAGTTCAGTTAAATTAAATAAGTATTTTATCGTTTCACAACCCAAAAACATTTGATTTCATTGCTATTTTTCACAGACCAACAAAAAGTTTTTTCCCTGTCAGAGTGAAAACAAGCTTCTAGATATAATAACTGAATAATAATCATGTGCACAATTCGTTTCCTTCAGGACAGTATTTACTTGATGGTGTTTGGCAGGAGTGACAGCCCTGAGTCTCGGTGGAAAGGTCTCTGTAAACTTTGCACATCTGGCAATTCAATTTATCCCCATTCTTCTTTGCAGAATTGGACATTGACATTATTGTTTTTAGGTCATTTGCTATGTAGCATTGACTTTATGTTTGGGATCATTTGCTTTCTGGAGAACAGATCTCTATCAGGTTTCCCTTTTGGATTTCCTTGTGTTGTGGAACTTTAATAATCTCCCATAAAGCTATAACTGGGTAGCACCTAGGCAACAATTATCAAGTCCATAAGCTTTTCATTCTATGGCTGCATTCCAGTCCAATTTTTTATGCCCTTCAAACGCTCGTTCTCTTAGATGTACTTGTTACACAAGTGTTCACTAATGACAGAGCATCTGAATGGATTTAAATAAAACACAAATAAAGGGAAGTTTGCAAGTGCGTGTATAAAATGGACTGGAATGCAGCCTTAGAGCACGTACAAAGAGAACATCACAAGACTAATACTGAGTCCTATTGCACACCATATTGCACCACTGTGTGCAAGAAAGTCACATATTTAGAAGGAGCTAGGGCATAAGTACAATGGACATAGGAGTGGGCATAAGAAGCTAACTTGCTCCCTCTGTCAAAATCAAGTGATCAAGGGTATGTCTATGTTAGCTTACCTTGTTTCACTTAATGGAACGCACTTCAAAATTGTGTTGGGGATTCCTCTGAGGGAACAAGTGAAGGGACATTTGCGAGTCCATATCTAAAAGTGGAATGGAATGCAGCCTAAAAGCACGTACAAAGAGAACATCACAAGACCTAATACTGAGCCCTGTGGTACATCATTTTTGCAGATATTAGATTGAAGCACTGTGTGCAAGAAACTCATATATTTAGTAGGAGCTATGACATAAGAATTGGAGTGGACATAGCAAGCTGACTTGCTCCCTCGGTCAGATTCGAGGGTATGTCTGTGTAAGTTTTCCTTGTTGCCTTAATGAAGTGGAACACACTTCAAAATAGAATTGAGGATGCCCTTGAGGGAAGAAATAAAGGGAAGATTGCGTGTGCCTATCTAAAAATGTGGACTGGAACGCAGCCTTAAAGCACATACAAATAGAACATCACAAGACCTAATACTAAGCCCTGTGGCACATTTTTTGCATTTTGGTTAGATCAAACCATTTTGCTAAAAAAACATATATTTAATAGGAGTTAAGACTTAAGAAGTAGAGGGGACATAGGAGTGGACATAAGAAGCCGACTTGCTCCCTCTGTCAAAATCGAGAGATTGAAGGAATGTCCATGTAAGCTTCCCTCGCTCAATGAAGTGGTATACACTTCAAAATGGCATTGGGGATTCCTCCGAGGGAACAAGTTAAGGGAAGTTTGCGAGTGCATATATTTTACAGATGATAGATTGAACCACTGTGTGCAAGAAACTCATATATTTAGTAGGAGTTAGGACATAAGAAGTGGAATGGACATAGTAGTGGACATAAGACATAAGAAGCCAACTCACTCCCTTTGTCAAAATCGAGGGATCGAGGGTATGTCCATATAAGCGTCCCTCGTTCACTTAATGAAGCGGAACACTCCTCAAAATGGTATTGGGAATTCCCCCGCCGGAAGAAAAGTTTGCTACTGCATATCTAAAAGTGAACTGGAACACAGCCTAAAAGCACATACTATAGAACATCACAAGACCTAATACTGAGCCCTGTGGCACAACATATTGTTGCAGATGTTAGATTGAACCACTGTGTGCAAAAACTCATATATTTAGTTGGAGTTAGGACATAAGAAGTGGAGTGGACATAGGAGTGGACATAAGAAGCTGAATCATTTCCTCTGTCAAAACCGAGGGTCTGTCTATGTAAGCGTCCCTCGTTTACCTAATGAAGTGGAACCCACTTCAAAATGACATTGGGGATTCCTCCACGGGAACAAGTGAAGGGAAGTTGCAAGTGGTATCTAAAAGTGCACTGGAACACAGCCTAAAAGGACACACAATGAGAACATCACAAGACCTAATAATGAGCCATGTAGCACACCATATTTTACAGATGATAGATTGAACGACTGTGTGCAAGAGACTCATATTTAGTTAGGACATAAAAAGTGGAATGAACATATGAGTGGATATAAGAAGCCGACTAACTCCCTTGGTCAAAATCGAGGGTATGTCCATGTAAGCTTTCCTTATTTACTTAATGAAGTGGAATGCACTTCAAAATGGTGTTGGGCTTTCCCCTGAGGGAACAAGTGAAGGGAAGCTTGCAAGTGCATATCTAAAAGTGAACTGAAACACAGCATAAAAGCACATACAAAGAGAACATCAAAAGACCTAATACCGAGCCCACAACATTTTTTGTAGATGTTAGATTGAACCACTGTGTGCAATAAACTCATACTTTTAGTTTGAGTTAGGACATAAGAAGTAGAATAAACATAGGAGTGGACATAAGCAGAATCATTCCCTCTGTCAAAATTGAGGGTAAATCCATGTAAGCATACCCCCTTCACTTAATGAAGTGGAACACTTCAAAATGGCGTTGGGGATTCCCTTCGGGAACAAGTGAAGGGATGTTTGCAAGTGCGTATCTAAAAGTGGACTGGAACACAGCGTAAAAGCACATACAAGAGAACATCACAAGACCTATTACTGAGCCCTGTGGCACAACATATTTTACATGCAATAAATGTTGCAATGAATTCATAGATTCAGTAGAGCATAAACCAGGTAAGTTTCTATCCAATAATGCCAACATGTCTTTATAGTCCTGTTCAGAGAAGAAGAGCAAAAAAGGAGGGAAACTAGTACCTAAAAAGTAAAAATGGATTCATGGAGTGACAGATGTTGCAGTCATCTGGTGGAGTCAAACATTTCTTTTTATTGAAAAACACGCATCATAAGAGCTTAGAGCTTTAAATCAATTTTAACTGTGATGTAAAACCTCCACACCCCCTGTAACATTGGTAATATTTGGCAAGCAGAAGCAAATGTAATAAAGCACAATATGAAAATTCCTGGGATCTATGATGTCTAATGCAGAAAGGGCTCTTTGTGTTTTGGACAGATTCCTGCGTCCAGCTAATCAAATGTGATCAAAAGTGATTTATGTGTTTTATACAAGAGGAATTGTGCTGAAAAATTAAATTTTAGGAGAAAAATATAGCATCTATGAATGCAAGATTTTAAATAGGAAGTGATTTTATCAGTGGCTCATAATAAATCAGTCCTAGTAAATGATGAATGGTTTGTTTATTAAACTCATACTTCAACAACATTTTAAAAACTAACTTTAACAGTAAGTTTTAAAGGGCACCAAGTTTACCCTTTTTTCCAGATTTAAACGATCACGAAACACCAAAACACATGGTTTGAGCTGTTGACAGTCATATATGTGTCCCATGCTGCTGTAAACACTATTGGGACACGTATATTGCACTAAAAAGTAAAAATTGGTTGTTTTTGCATTATTTTGAGCAAATTCGTTCTTCCGGTTTGAAACTAATTTTTGAAGCTGCGTCACGGCCATGAGATACTTGCTTATAAATCCAGTGTGGAGATTGTCTGTCTGTACCTGGCAGTACATCATGACGTCTCTGAGGGTGCGACATTAATTCATGAGAAAGACTTTGTTCAAACCAATCAGCGCGCTCTATTAATGTAAACATGATCAAACTATTCCCGCTGTGCAGGATTTTCGCCGCATTTTGTGACAGGATAGTCTATACACACACGGCTTTCTGATGCTACCTACCGAGTCATCTAAGTTACCGAGAGATGAGGAGGATTTGCTTTCTCCCATTCGCCGTGTGGTAACAAATATTGGATTAGCAGTTCCTCGCATACAATATGTCGTTTGTCACAGGCAACATGCAGGAAATGTTCCTAAATAAAAAGTGAAAGTGCCAAACGGCAGTTAAAGTCAACAACTTAATAATTTGGCAAGTAATTTGTTTACTGATGTCCATGTAAACACAGTCACTGTTTTTCTCCCCTGCGTCTGTGTTTGTTTTGCATCGCGCGTGCCCAAACAGAAACTCCCATATTTTCAAATCCTTCCCTCTTTCCCTCCCCCAACGCTCCCACCTAAACGGAGATGGACACACCCACTTTTCCCAAACTAGAGGTGTGAAAACAGCCTGCTGGGACAGGGGGTTTCATGGTCCTTTAATATAAGTCTTTTGTGTCTCCAGAATATGTCTGTAAAGTTTCAGCTCAAAACACCCATCAGATTATTTATTATACCTTTTAAAAGTTTAAATTTTATAACTAACCATCAGGTAGCGGTTTTTGTGTACTGTGCCTTTAAGGCTTGTCCTCCCCGCCCACCGTTCCCAGGTGCCTTAATCTCCGCCCTCGGCTGCTTCAGACAACAGACAGGGATAATTGAAACTGATCTCACGTAACGTTTGTGAGAAATACTACAGTAAGAACTTATTGGTATTGGTATTACATAACGCTGTTAGCTTACCTAGCTGGGGACTTTTTTAAGGTATGTAATATTATTGCGCTGTTGCAGTCATGGTACTGCAGCAAAGTTTC
>CAIGQZ010032598.1:3987816-4019611 GCA_903798205.1 Danio tinwini
ATTGAAAGTTTGCTATCACGGTTGGGTTAGGGCAGGGGTGTTCAATCTTCAAAGAATACTGCATGCTCGCCGCAGACAGTGTTTCCTCTGGATGTCCTCTATGGCTGGCAGTGTGGTCCCTGTGATGCGTTGGGCAGTTTTCACCACCCGCTGCAGTGCCTTACGCTCCGCAACAGAGCAGCTTCCATACCAGACTGTGGTCAAAAACTTTGCTCAATAAACTCCTATTTAGCTTCTTATTAGGTAGTAGTTGGGTTTAGGTATTGGGTGGGATTAGGGATGTAGAATAAGATCATCCTTTATAAAATCTAATTAACAGCCAATATCTTAGGAATTTCGATTACACGATTATTACACAATTTCCTTATGTATCTGGATTAATGTAGACGTAGCTTCTGGACCACAAAGGTCCTTTTGCTTTTTTTCCAGTTCAAACTACTGTGTAGTTTTTAATAGTGTGAGTGTTTGCTTAATTACAAGTGACAAATCTTTACCACTGTAACTTTATAATAAAAATGGAAAAGACAGCGGCCTTATTGTGTGAATGAAGCACTTGTGTTTGCCTGTTTTTGACACAAGCATCTGTGTGACTAGGAGCGTGCAAAGATTAAAATAAACAAATATCTGTTCACTTCTGTAAGCTTGAACAGATTGCTTTCATCTTGATGTTGGACTGCTTCAGAGTTCACAAGAACCAGACCAGTGAAGTTTCTTAAGGTAAAAACGCTTTATGGAAACAAAACTATATGACACATATGTTCCAGTTACACTGTAAATACCTTTACAGTTTAGTGCCAGTGGTTATGTTTACTGTACATTCACATATTGGAAATAATTTAACTGATTGGTGATCTGTTTATCTACGTACTCTAAACACATTTGCTTATAATGTATGAGTGATATATATATTAGGGCTGTCAATATTAGCGCGTTAACGCACGCGATTAATTTGAAATATTTAACGCGTAAAAAAAAATTAACGCATTTATCGCAGTTGCAGTTTTTTTTATTTCCTGTTGTGGTCGACGTGTGTTCAGGGCCAGTGCGCCCATAGAGGCGACCTCCTCACTTTCATCCGTGACACCAACCCCCTCCCTCCCGGTCCTCACTTTTATCCACAAACCGGTAAGTTTCTATTTCACTTTCGGGTTGAGGGCGGCGTGATCACTGTTTGCCTACAGCGCCAGTTCGGCTTGCTCTGGCCCTGCGTGTGTTTAATGTGCAAAGAAATATGGATAAAGGAGAATATGGATCCATGTAAATGTACTCAGTGAAAGCGCCAGCTGATGTCGCAAGCTGTCAAAGACAGCTTCAAAGTATGATTAATTAGTACATTTTTTTAATCAATTGACAGCCCTAATTGATTAATAAATATATATATATATATATAGGTATTGTAATATGTATATTTATGTTTGTATTGTAAATCCACCAGAGGCGGCTGTCGATTTGACACACTGACATACAGACCGATTCCTCACCCACCGCCTTCCCTAAACCAACCGATGACTAGCGCCCACCCACACCTGTAAACCCACACAGTGTTTTAAAAAAGCAATCCAGAAAAAAAAGCCGCCTGATTTTTAGCATGTTTTCAGATTTTACCACATTCTCACCCTGTTATTTACTTGTTTATTTTATTTTTTGACTTATGTTTTTGTTTTACTTGCTTTCTGGAATTGTTCTTTGCCAGGCTTAAACCCTGTCATCACGGTCTTAAGTCTGACGCAGTTTGTCACTGAACAAATGCAGCCATATGTACCTCTGGCTACATAATTTGTGATCTCCAGAAATGTATATAGATAGGGCTACGTTTTCAGAATATAAAACACATAGAATAATAAAACATAAATGTTTGGAACCAAGTAAATTGTGAGCAGGTGGACTATGTCCCATTATAACAATAACACCCTTATAACCATCCATGTTACTTCAGTGGTTCAACTGTAATCATATAAAGCTCCAAGGACACTTTAAAACCTGTAAAATGTCTTCCACATCAAGTAAAGGTTTATAATTGCTCTTACATCCAGTGTTGTGTTCATATGTATGATTATGTTTATTTATATAGCACAATGGTCCTGCAAGACAAGACATTTCGTTCCACTGTATGTCCACATCGTAGCAGAATGACAATAAAGCTCAACTTGAACTCCTTGCTGAACTCCTCGCTGTCCTGTATCTTATTGGCTGTTGGTCACCGCAGATGTGTTTACTGGTCAGAACACTTTCACACAGCATGATTTTAATTGCAGACAGCTCCAGATATTTTGCACGCCAAATTTTTTATAGGTGTCAGTGACACATCAGAAACTCCCAGATTGTGTCTTTGATAATTCACCCAGCATGATTGTTGCTCATGGGATCAAGCACCGGTTTGCCACCTGCATTTGACAGTGATTTCACAAAACCTGTCGGTGAGCAAAAATCAGGGTTAAAATTGTGCAGTGTGAACTTGCCTGACTCTCCTGTTGCTTTGTGTTCCTGTTTACCTGTGCTCACTGTTGTCTCTTGTGGTTGTTTCCCATGTCTTCTGTGTTCCTCGTTTTACATTCCTGCAATTCATCCATATCAGATAAGACTGAGACTTTCAATAACGATTACCAGATCTGCACGTCATTCTCACATCTGTCAGTAAACCATTTCCTGTCTGTTGTCTGCTATATTGTTCTGCATTCCTAATGAGCAGATGTGGCCTAGGAATTAGGAAGTTGGACTTGTAATTGAAAGTTTGCTATCACGGTTGGGTTAGGGCAGGGGTGTTCAATCTTGGTCCTGGACGGCCAGTATTCTGCTAAGTTTAGTTTTAACCCCATTCAGACACACCTGGGCTAGCTAATCAAGCACTTACTATGCTTTCTCGAAACATCCTTACAGGTGTAATGAGGCAAGTTGGAGCTAAAATCTGCAGGACACCGGCTCTCCAGGACCAAGTTTGAACATCCTTGGGTTAGGGAAAGGATGAGGACTCAGTTGCAGAACTAAAATGGGTATTTATTCATTCTAAAAATAAAACAAATAGGCAACAAAAACCACCCCAAGGGAGAAAAAACAGAACTAAAAGACAAAAAAAAACCTGGCTGGGCAGGCATGGAAATTTAGGACAAGACATGGCAGGGACATGAAGTACGACGTATGACAAACTGGCACAGGACAGCAGACAAGAGGGTGCTATAAAGAGAAAGAATTAACAAACAAACAAACAAGTGAACTGAATAAACTCATAATGGAATGACAAAGAGAGTGGGACTAGACAATAGACACGAGAGCACATGATACAAAGAGACAACACAAGCCATGTGCTCACAAGAAAACAGGACTAGAACATGCAACCAATGAGAATACTCATAAACTGTGTGTTCTCATGAAACAACACTAAAGTATGTGGCCACAATGAAGCCACATGCTTACACAACACCAACACAAACAGAACACAAGACATGAGGACACAATGAATGAAAATTCTTACCATGCACTCACACGCATGCTCCGATTCCAGAGCCAACCAAAACCAACTAGACTGGAGTGATGAGAACAAACATCGTGCTGTGATCACCAGGACAAGAGCGCATTAGTGATGTGCGGATAGATACTAAAATATCTCCAATACCAGCTTTGTATGTTCTAGAATCAATTATCTTATCAAAATATCAATATTTTAGTAATTTGGAGCAAATATGTAGTTTATTGGAAATAAAATACAGCGGAAAGTAACCACAATTACCCTACTTCATCTGAATAATGCCAACTTAGTCGGAACTACTTGTTTTTCCGCCTGCCAAGTCATGTGCATAATATGGCACCGTACAACTGCAGAGCACGCTAGCTAGCCAATCAGTCTGCTGGCCTGGCACATGTTGTTCAGTCACGCTGCCATTGGATATGGGTGACCGCAAGCGAAGTTATGTGTGGAGCTACTTCATTTCCATAAACTCAAACAATGTGGTTTGTGACACGAGTAACAAAAAAAGTGAGGTACTGTGGTAGTACCACAAACCTAATCAAACGTCTACATATAAATCACAAGACAGAATATGAGAACATCATGACTAGGCTGTCAGAAGAGGAGGAAATGAGAGGCACAGGTGCTGCTAGGGCGAGACAGACATCACTTTCAGAGTCCTTAGGTGCAGCAGGCAGGCACTATCCAGGGCCAGAGGGAGAAAATGTGGTGATGTGGCTCTATTTTGGGGGCTTGGGTTTTTGTGACAATGATAAAACAACGGAAAAAGGTGTTTTAGGCATTTTAAGATATACATGCTCAGATGCTGTCAATAAATATGTAAGTTGGCTCTTTTTTTTTGTATGATAATTCTTCATCAATAAACAAGAATAGCTCGTAATATGTTTCGTATTCAGTATAAAGTGACACTTTTAAGTACACTACTTGTTACTTTAATTTCCCAAACAATAATTTTAGGCAAAGTATCGGTATCTGATCGGTATTGCCGATACTTGCCTTCATTGGGAACCGAGCACCGAAACGGTGCGTAGGCCCTGTTGGAAACTGCTCCGTTTCTTCTTCTTCTTCCGTGGAATGAATCGTGATTTTGAGGGTCTAAACATGCCCGAAAACTCACGAAACTTTATTAAAAATTTATGTTTGTTATAGGATTCGGAAGTGGGTGTGGCAAAATGACTAAACAGCGCCACCTATGCTCATTAGTCGGACTGGCCCCCGAGCTACGTTTCACGCACATGCACGAAAATTGCACACACGTCAAACATGCCAAACCATATAAAAAAGTCTCTTGGAGCGAAATCTCAAACCCAACAGGAAGTCAGATATTTTCAACTTCCTGTGCCGAAAAAGTGGTGTTTTTGCCATTTCCAGGTGTTGTATTTTAACGAACTCCTCCTAGGGATTTTATCCGACACCACAATGGGGTTTTGTCATCTAAAGGATGACAAATTTTGTCTCAAAATTTGACAATTCGCCACGAAACAGGAAGTTGTTATAACTCAGAAATGCATTATACGATCTGCCTCAAAATTCAATCGTTTGATAACAGTCCTAACCTGAACACGTTTGCATTCCAATATCCAGTTACAGTTATAGAGCCACCTGCTGGCAACAGGAAATTACATGTTTTACAATGTAACAAACTCCTCCCACAAATTTTATCGTATAAGCACTAAATTTGGGTGGTGTCATCTGAAAGCTCTAGCAATGATATATTGTGAAGATCTAGAGTTTTCGCCGAAGGGCGTGTCCATGGTGGCATGACAAACCTCAGTGCTTTGCCATGGAAAAGGAAGTACTTATAACTCTACCACACAATGTCCGATCTGCCTGAAACTTCATGTTTAATTAAATTCCTCTCCTGAAGACATCTTCATGCCAATATTGAGACACAGTTATGGCGCCACCTGCTGGCAACAGGAAATTACTTATAACTCAGCCGACAACAATGTCCGATCTGCCTGAAAATGAACATGGTTGATAAGATTCCTCTCCTGAAGACATCTACTTGCCAATCTTGAGTCACAGTCATAGCGACACCTGCTGACAGAAGGAAGTTTAAGAAAACTCAAGCTGAGCACAGCAAACAAGACAAGACAGGACTAGTGTCTGGACTCCAAAACAACAATTAGATGAGTTGCAGGTTTGATTGCCAGTCCCAACAGGAATTGAAGATGGGGTGAGTGAGATGAGACTTCCAGTGCCCAGGGAGCAATTAGCAGTTACTCAAGGGCACCTCAGCTGGGTATCAAAGGTGGAGAGAGTGAGGTTCATTCACTCCCACAGTCTTCAATTCTTGCCAGCACTGGGAATCAAACCGCAGTAGATTGAGTGCCACAATATGCATAAATTACATTGCATGTTTCATTTCATACACCTAATATTTCTTATATAAATTTTTAGGTCTGAAATGGGAACTCCACAACTTTTTCAGCACTAATGCTTTACTGCATGTCTTCAGTAATTGCTGCCAGTAGTTTTTTGTTCATACTAAACAAGGCTTTGAATTTGCACAAACTGTTGTGAATCTGGCCACTAGTCTGAAAGCTTCCTTAAAGTTAATGAACAGACAGATGTTTACTTAACTATCCAAATATTTAGTCATTTTCAGGAATTACTTTAGCTTCCCCACTTTTAATCTTCCACGTTTTGTATCGTCACCATAACATTCTTCATATTTGCACTACACCGTAACTTCATCTCCTCTTTTGTTTTTAGATTGTGTCCAGGTAAACAAATGTTAACTATTACGTTAACTTCCCTTCCAACGACACATCTTTACTCTGCAGTTTTCACATTGTGTGCTGCCCTTTGGTGCAAATCTTCAGCTAATTGGCTCGCTCTTTAGCAAGGGTGGGGAGTAATATCAGGGTCTTTAAATTTGGAAAATGTGTCTCATTCCCACCAGATGGTTTTAATGAGTGCGGCACAAGCCAGTCCAGAGTCCCAGTGAATGGAGTTGGCGTCTGGGCCTGGGCTTCATCCATTGGGCCTCTCTAATGGCATTCTGCTTTCTGCTAAGAATAAAACTCCTTCATAAGTCCTCCATTCCTGCTGTAACCTCTGCATGTCCCAGTACATGCACAGAAATGTTAATTGCAGAAGGTGAAGAGTGTAGCTGTGACGTATGTGTGGACAGGCCACTCTCATATGGTCCAGACTTGATTTTCTGATACTAATAAAGAGATTCACGGTCCTGGTTTTCACAAAGTGGGGGATGGGGGGGTTATAATTGGGGTGGGGCTCAGGAAGGCAATCGCAGAATGGAGAGCGGGGGGACGGTGGGGCTCTTTCTTGCATTTATACTTTATATCTTTATAGGCACTTTATACTCAAAAGGGCATGTACACTGCACAGGTTGAGCCCCATGTGTGCACGTGCCTGATTGGGACACACACAGAGTGCAGTTTGAGCATCCCCTGTTGGTATCACTAACACCACTTCTGGCAGCAACCTATCTTTCTCATGTGGTCTCCCATCCAGTTACTGACCAGGCAAAGCCTTGCTTAGCTTCAGTGAGCAACCATGTGAGAGTTGCCGGCAGTTTATGATTTTGTTAGATGTAAAACATGCTGATTTAATGCAGACAAACAGTTTAATAACTCATTCTAAACCAAAAATTTTTACTAAACAATTACAATGCATCACTTTGGAATTACTTCATTTACAATTAATTAAGCATAATTTAATACAACTAACCCTAAACCTAACCCACATTACAATACTTAAGAATACTGGACATTAGCAGCTGATCACAGAGATCAGAAGACTGCGAAAGAGTGCATAATGACAAGTGTGTGGACCTGATGCTAATCTATGACAGTGATTTATCAATCAGTTTTCCAGAATCTAGTGGTTTGGCATTCCAGCAGTTTGTTAGCATTGAGCTCAGCTGTCGAATGTTGGATGAACACAGGGTTTTGCTGCCATTTGCTCCAGTTTGATGCCAACTATAGTGAAATGTGATCTGCCCGATACTGTTTTCCCACAAAAGATTAGTCCCGGGTAGATTAGTGCGATCACACACACCAGTCTGACTGCAGATTCCTGGAAACCACAATCAGCCTAGAAGAGTCATAGAGGGATCTTCTTTATGATTGTGGGATAAAGTGAGGATGTTTAAACGGCGTGTTCTGGCACAGTTTCACTCCGCTTCTCCCTGGAGACGAGCTTAGTCACCATGTATGAACCTTTTATCCTCCATTACAGTAGATTTAAAAGTATAAAATCGCAGTCTTGTACACGGACAACACTTTTCTGTTCACCAGAATCACAGAGGCTTAAATCTAATGAAATGTCTTCATCAAGTCTGTGAATCTCATTTTATAATGTACCGGATGCCTTAAATATGATTGTTCCTGTAAAAAAGGCTGTTCATTTTAAATTGATACTTGATATAGAAATAACCCAGGTAGCAAAGAATTCTGGAATTCTGGTCCAGATATGGCATAAATCGGGCACAGCAGGCATTCATGCAGCTCTGGCATACAGTATGTGGGCCAAACATGGCCCTGGTTTGGCAGAGGTGGCATCGTCTTTAAGGCGACACACAATACTTGGGCCAGAAGTAAAATGGGGGCCACGTAAGTTTGGCCTATATCTTGACCCACATTTAAAATACATTTTTATTATTTTCAAATAAAGAAAAACATTTCTACCAATCAGGTCACTTAGAGAAAAAGCACACCCATAGCAAGCCTAAAGTGCAATGATTCATGGGTTTATCAATTTCATTGCAGTCGTGACACACCAACATATCTGACCCAGTTCAGGCTCAGTTATGGGTTATTAACTTGGCTGAGACTTGGCCCAGATATGGCCCATGCTTGGCAACAGTATCTGGATGCAGCCTATATGATGCAAGCTGAGACTGCATCACTCAGCGATGCAATGTCAGACACAATGCACTCAATGGAGTGAGTGATGTCACTGTGACGGGTAGGGTTAGGGGTGGGCGCATTAAAAAGCATTGGATGCAGCTCAGATTGCACTGCACCAGGTCTGCAGCCAGACCCTTCTCATGTTTGGCCCTTGTCTGGAAGCCAAACTTGGTCCAGTCATGTACTGTAATTTACATCGGCATGTGGGCCAAGCTAAAGCTGATTGTGTGGGCCAGAGATATTTTGCTATGTGGGAATATATTATGAGCGACTTCAGCCTTGTTGAAGTTGACTTTTGTTGATAAACATTGATTAGTAACAACATATTTTGCAAGACCACAATTTGCAATTTGTTTGTAGAAAAAATATATACACATGCTGTTTGACAGCTTGTATCACTTTGCAAACACAATGAAACATTACCAATAACTAATTTTAGCATTCATGCATTGTGAATGTCAACAGTGTTCATTTCGTTAACAACACAACATTAGCACGGGCTGATGAGCAAGTAAATAAACCAGACTCACCGACCACTTTTTTAGGTACATCTTACTAATACCAGGTTGGACCCCCTTTTGCCTTCAGAACTGCCTTAATCCTTTGTGGCATAAATTCAACAAGGTACTGGAAATATTCCTCAGAGATTTTGGTCCATATTGACATGATAGCATCACGCAGTTGCTGCAGATTTGTCGGCTGCACATCCATGATGTGAATCTTACGTTCCACCACATCCCAAAGATGCTCTATTGGATTGAGATCTGGTGACTGTGGAGGCCGTTTGAGTACAGTGAACTCATCGTCATGTTCAAGAAACCAGTCTGAGATGATTTGCGCTTTATGTTTATATTTCCAGTATCTATGCCAGGAAGGATTAAGGCAGCTCTGAAGGCAAAAGGGGTCCTACTCGGTACTAATAAGGTGTACCTAATAAAGTGGTAAGTAATAAGCTTATAAAAACGACCTTCAAGAAACTCTCTTCCAGACTCACAAATACATTAAAAAGCTCAGATATGGAAAAAAGGGTTTATATTGGAATGAACTCAATAGGGTCACTTAATAAAAGTCTTGAATGAGGGAGAACAGAAACCATACATTTGTGTTTTTTGAATGTTTAAAAAAAATGACACTGGATTCCAGACACGGCTGTTTGTGTTTATCCAATGCAATCTCAAGGTAATTCGTAACTTTTAGATTTAGTTGTGAATTCGTCATTCGTACAGTCTCATTGAGATATTTTAGTATGATTTCCACCAATGAGGCGTAGGGTTAAGGGTGGGGTTTGGAGACTTCCCTCCTTTTTTTAAATCATATGTTTACTGTACATGCAAATTAAATCATATGAATTTGTACAAATACATAAAATAGTTACGTTTCTATGTGAAGTTTATCTGCAGTGACTAAAAGATTTGTAAAAACGTCCAATTGACTAGTTCAGTCAAAATTATTCGCCCTCCTGTGAATATTTTTTCTTTTTCCAACATTTCCCAAATAATGTTTAACAGAGTTTTTCTACAGTATTTCTTATAATTTTATATTCTTATTGTTATAATTCTTATAATATTATTTGATTTATTTGGGCTAGAATAAAAGCAGATTTTAAACTTTAGTTGATGTGTATTGTAGCTGTGTGAACATAAACAACATGTCTGAATGTAAGACGCTTATAGTTCAATGCAAAGGGAGACACTGGCTTTTACAGAGTTAGCTTAACAAAGCCTACAGCGAACGAAAATTGGGGACTACAAAAAAATACATCAAGGTTAATGATGTCATAAACCCTTCAGGTTAGTGAAGGGGCATGGCTAGAGGCGCTGTAATGTTATAACAGAGACGCTTCCCTGGTGATGTGGAGCTGATCCGCGAATCACATCACATTATGTTAGCTGACCAATCAGAGCCTCTTGAGGGCAGGCTTTCGGAGGAACAGTTTCATGTAAGCTGACTAGCAGTATATAATTAAAGATATTTGAAAAAAAAAAACATGATTTATTATTTTTTTTAACAATAAAGCATGAGCACACATAGCTTTGCACCCCATAAACACAACCAAGCCTTAAAAATACACTCCGGACCACCCCTTTAATTGTTTTTAAACCATTTTAGGCTCAATATTGTTTGCCCTCTTATACAATGATTTGCCTAATTACCCTAACTTGCCTAATTAACACAATTAACCTAGTTAATGGTGCTGTATGTAAGTTTTTGACTCTTCTAAAGCATAATATAATACCATGATGTGTGTGCAGATATTTTAAAAACATCCCAACTGAACGTACCTGTTTAATTGAAAAACAATGCTGAAGTCAGATATTCTGCTTTGAAAATGTTTTTCCATGCCTGAACGCTGTCTTTGTTTAGGTCAATTTAACCTGCACAATGCCAGTTTAGCCAATTATAATTCAGCACCCCAGGGTTGCCCTGTTGGAAAACAGCATATTTCATTCATTCATTCAGAAAGGCTCTGAAAACATGCGTCAGTGACCGAAATAGACAGTATCAGACGTCAAAATGAGACCTATTCAGTTCCACATGAGGTTATTAATTAGCAAATGATATAAATATTACAAACGTAAACATTAGGTGAGCAGGTTACATTGTAACCACGTGTCCTAACAACATGCTTTGTGACGAGATATGCAGTAATGAGCAATTTGGCTGTTTGCACCAGACGAATCACGACAGGAATTTAAATACAGCCATTCAGAAGCACAGGATATGCACTCACTCACGAAACGGTAAGGTTTAGAATCTATTCAAACTCACATTGTTAGCATTTAGCACTGAATAAAGCACACAAGGTTTACCTGAGGTGATCACTGTCATAGGTTTCACATGTTCAGTTGTGAGAAATAGAAGCCGTTTCTAATATATCGATTCAAGGTGTTGGTTAGAACCAAAACTCCTTTTAATATGAAAAATATTCCCTCTATCGCGTGGCGTTGCTTTTATTTTGAACACAGTGTAAATCACTCACTCCTGTACTCAATCTGGCATCCCGCGCTTGTGGTTATTTTGATCCAGGAGTGCAATACCTAGTTCAACCACTGGGTGCCAAACTTACATACTGCACCTTTAAAAAGGAGTTTACTTTACAATTGATTACATTTTTCAAGTACAAACTTCTGATGTTTGGAGAAGCTTCCAGCATATTAGTTAATTCCCAAAAGCATGAAAAAACTAAGCACAACTAAAAACAAGATTTTATCTCCAAACTCCAAATCCCTCAATTTCAATCAATATCTCCAAACAAGTTTCACAGCGTTGGCGTCAATTCCATCTTCATCTCTCCAGTCTTTCTGTTTTCATATTTATCTTGTGCCGAGATGTGTAATCTGGTCTGCTCATGTAAACCCAAATCAAACACTGTGCTGTAGTTTCTGTGCTCTAAGAGACATTTTTTTCCCTCTATGTGTCCTACCGCAGCATTTCCATTTTTAATGTTTAGTTCGCATGACCATTTTATGACATCAGACGGTGTTTATTTTTTGCGTTGGATGTTTACTCAACCGCTTTGTTCACTTTAAAAAATGCTGGCTTCCACACAATCAATTTGTGTTGGGGTAACATGAAGACATTCAATTCAATTCAATTCAATTCAATTCATCTTTATTTGTATAGCGCTTATACAATGTAAATTGTGTCAAAGCAGCTTCACATGGAAGTTTATAGTGAATTGAAACAGTGTCAGTTCAGTTTTCAGTGTTTAAGTTCAGTTTAGTTTAGCTCAGTTCAGTGTGGTTTATTAATCACTACTGAGAGTCCAAACACTGAGGAGCAATTCCATCGATGCGCAGCTCTACAGATCCCGAACCATGCAAGCCAGTGGCAACATCGGCGAGGACAAAACTTCACCAATTGGCAAAAGTGAAGAATTTAAAAAACCTCGAGAGAAACCAGGCTCAGTTGGGCACGACCACTTCTCCTATGGCCAAACGTCTTGTGCAGGGTTGCAGTCTAGGCGCAGTAGCTGGACCTCAGTGAAGACACGTCTGTCCTTGGAGCATCACAGGAATCAGTCTCATGCTCTCCATCATGACCACCACAGCAGCAGCTCAGGATACGGCCTGGTCCGGAAACCTTGGGATCGTCTCGTCGCTGGTCTTGGATCGCATCAGTGGCACTGCATAGTCTGAGGGTCTCGAGATGAGTACCCCCAGGTGGAAATACAGAATAAGGAGAATAATTAGCGTAGCTGCTGTTTATAGTGTATATAAACAAGAAGCAAAATCGTGTGTGGGGCACATCATGGGTCATACCGCTATGTAATGCACTAAGTGTTTGCTTTGCTAAAAAGATAGGTCTTTAATCTAGTTTTGAAGAGTGAGAGTGTGTCTGAGCCTCGGACATTATCAGGAAGGCTATTCCAGAGTTTAGGGGCCATAAATGAGAAGGCTCGACCTCCTTTACTCGATTTAGCTATTTTAGGTACTACAAGAAGCCCTGAGTTTTGAGATCTTAAAGAGCGGGTTGGATTGTAGCGAGACAAGAGGTTGGTTAGATAAACAGGAGCTAGATTATTTAAGGCTTTATAGGTAAGAAGCAATATTTTAAATTCAATACGAAACTTAACAGGCAGCCAGTGTAAGGAGGATAAAATTGGGGTGATATGATCAAATTTTCTAGACCTGGTAAGAACTCTGGCAGCTGCATTTTGTACTAGCTGAAGTTTGTTAATAGAGGATGCTGGGCAACCAGCAAACAGAGCATTACAGTAATCCAGCCTAGAAGTCATGAAAGCATGAACTAGCTTTTCTGCATCTGAGATGGATAGCATACTTCGCAATTTAGCAATTTTTCTTAGATGAAAGAAGGCAGTTTTTGTGACATGGGATATATGATCTAAAGACATTAAGGTAACATTGCTTTTTATTTAAGTTGTCCCCCCAAAACTCATGTATTGTATTGTTTCAGCTCAAAATAAGCTTTAAATAAGCTGTTTAAATAAGAAGGCCTAAAAGTTTACTTTAGCTGAGCAGAAATCCCTAAAATATCTTTGAAATATATGTTTCTAATTTCCCATTTGGTCTTGAGTCAATTAATCACAGAAGGTTAGCATGTTTTTATTTATTATTATTTTTTTTTATAAAAGATATTTTTGATACCTGAAAAAACTTTCATTTTCATTTCACTTATTTTTTTTTGTTTAACAGGGGCTGCACTGTGGCGCAGTGGGTAGCACAGCAAGGTCACTGATTCGAGTCCCGGCTGGGTCAGTTGGCGTTTCAGTGTGGAGTTTGCATGTTCTCTCCGTGTTCACGTGGGTTTCCTCCGGGTGCTCCAGTTTTCCCCACAAGTCCAAAGACATGCGGTACAGGTGAATTGGGTAGGCTAAATTGTCGGTAGTATATGTGTGTGAATGAAAGTGTGTGGATGTTTCCCAGTGATGGGTTGCAGCTGGAAGGGCATCCGCTGCGCAAAAACATATGCTGGATAAGTTGGTGGTTCATTCCGCTGTGGCGACCCCAGATTAATAAAAGGACTAAGCCGAAAAGAAAATGAATGAATGAATGAATTTAAGTTTAACATCTTCTGCATGGAGTATGTTTTTTTTTTGCAACATAACTGTGCCGATTGTGTGTGTGCCATTCAGAATATTGTATGAGCAGTGTGTGTGTTCAGTGGGTTCAAACATCTGTTAATGATTGTGCAGATGTTGGGGGAGGGGGTGGGGGGTCTTGAACAACAGGAGCTGTATTGTGTTGTGCCTCTGCGTTGGGCTCAGTTTTGGCTCTCTGGCTGTGGGTGTGTGATCAGGGCCTGACGTATTTGACTGTGTGCCTTCACAACTCCCATAAAGGAAGGAGCCAGTAAAGGAAAACAATGATTTCGTAATACCGTTCATTACTAATAAACAGGGTTAGATCAGTGGATTTGGTCATTTATTATGACATAAAATCATTTAAAAATTAATTTATACAGGGTTTGTTTTAAATAAGAAAATTTGAACAAGGACTACCGATTTTAAAGCACTGTATAATGACATATGAAGGTGTTGTTGGGGTCTGGGGCAGATAAACTAGTGTGCTGTGGGGTGGGGGGGTTATTATGAGTAGGGTGGCCTTTGGGTTAACTCTGCCCACCCCCATAGCTCTGCTCCTGTCCATAACTAATGCTGATATATTCATTTATTTATTCATTAATTCCCCTTCGGATTAGTCCCTGATTTATCAGGGGTTGCCACAGCATAATGAACTGCTAATTACTCCAGCATATGTTCCACGCGGAGGATGCCGTTCCAGCCACAACCCAATACTGGGAGACACCCATACACTCACACACGCACTCATTCACTTATGGCTAATTTAGTTTCTTCAATTCACCTCTAGCGGATGTCTTTGGACTGTGGGGGAAACCAGTGGAAACCCATGTGATCACTGGGAGAACATGCAAACAACAGAACCAATGATCTTTACTCAATCATGCTGTTAGGTGACAGTGCTAACCACTAAGTCAATATATCATATTAACCTATTGAAATTCTAGTAAAGAATTACTAGAAGTAAAGAACGCCGGGGGGTGGAGAATGCTGGACGTCCATCGTGGAGAAGCTGCAGGTGTGAGTTAGGCCACCAGCGGGTGTTCATGCTGGCCCACAGGACCATTGCAAAGACTCACTTGTCACTGCAGGAACCAGTCTCATGCTCTCCACTCCTCCATGACCCCCACAGCATCTACTCAATGAAAATAGCCGTTATTTAAACAAACATGTAAAGCATATGAGTGTTTCAGAATTTTTCATTTCATTTTTCGTAACTTACTATCTTTAATAAGCAACAAATTAGAAGTTTATTGAGATAAAAAAGTCATAGTTATTTGTTTGCAAATTGCAAGATATGTTCCTTAAATTCAAGTTACCAAAAATGTGTATAAGGCTTTAAAATACAGTAGATACCAGGTTTGGTGGGGAAATACAAACATGCCATGCAGGTTTTGTTTGTGCTTGTTCTTGAGGTGGCAGATGCCCATGATTTGGTTTGTGTGTGAGGTCACACATGTTACCTAAACAACCCACATAGCAAATTTTTTCTGGCTCAGCTCCGGGCCACACAATAAGTTTTCCCTCGGCCCAAGTACTGCAAAGAATGACGGTCTTGAAGTGGCCCATAACTGGATTAAAGACAAGGGCCACAGATGGACCATAACAGGCCTGAATCTTAAGCAATTTATTACCCTGAACTGGGCTAAAACAGGTTTATTATTGGTACCGATTCTCAGCCATTTATACTTTAACCAGAAAGCTCAAAAACTGAGCCATACCCCAGCCTAATGTTGTCTAAACAATGTGAAGAATTGCTACACTGATCAGGGCCACACCTCCTATCCACAATTGGCCCAAATGTAGTTTGCTGTCATGCATGCAGTGCCATCATTGCCATGCATGGCCCACATTTGGCTGACATTATGCATGCCAGTGCCGACAACACGCCAGCAGTGCTATAATGAGGCCACATTTGGACCAAGCCTGTTTGCCATGTGGGAATATGAAGAATCGCTACAGTGATCTGGGCTAAACACCTCCCATCCACAACTGGCCCAAATGTAGTTTGCTGTCATGCATGCAGTGCCATCATAGCCATGCATGGCCCACATTTGTCTGACATTATGCATGCCAGTGCCGGAAACACGCCAGCAGTGCCATAATGAGGCCACATTTGGGCCAAGTCCGTTTGCTATGTGGGCAGGTGCGTCTCTTAAACCCCAGGACAGATGTGGAAACACTCTTTGATGATATTGCTTCTGTCACCTATTGCGAGAGAGGCTAATTGGCCATTGCTGTGGGCCACAGGGGGGATTTGATGGGGGATTCGACTGTGTGATGTTGAATGTTACAAGGGTGTGAAATGAGCACTATTCAAATGAAACATGTTTAATAGATAGAGTGTGGGGTAGGTACAAGTTAAGCTTTCATCTACACAAGACATCCATCAATGGAACTGTGGCAACAACTGAAACCGGTCTGGTCATTTTTATTAATTTCAGTTCAGCAAAACTACATTCAGAACTTGGAAAAATAGATCATAAAAGTAATAATAACACATGCAAGCAAAGCTTGTGAAAATGTCATTTGTTTAGGCCTTTGCTTTTTCTTGATGAATTATGAGAGTGGCAAAAACCTTGTGTTTACAATACATTCGCAAGCCTTTTTTGACACAATTGGGGTTTTGTTGCGGTTGTGGTGATGGCTAGCTTTCTGATAGCTGCAGGCATAGATCATACTCATTTTATAGTCATTTAATTTCTAACCACAGTAATGAAAAATGGTGCTTCATGCAGTGAGGGAAGAGAAAAACCAGGCACAGACATTTTTACAAGCTTTAAGAAAATAGTGGCACTCTGCTGTAATGTCAGCGGGTTACTGGATTCAGTGTTAAAATAAGGTAAAGTGACCTTAAAGTGTGTGTTCATCTTGATTTCATTTGCGTATGTAATGAGTGAGAGTTTGTAAAATGTGCTGATTTACTATTGTGTTGAGAATAATGGCACAATGACTTTAGTTCTTGAGGTATGTAAATAAGATTTAGACAGTTTCTTTATATTAAAATATGTGAGTTTGCAATTTGTGCTTATATTTCAGTGGCTTATATTTTTATAAATTTATTAAAACATAAAAAATGTGGGGAAATGTTGGGAAAAGGCCAGTGTCAGTTTGGCTAGTGATTTATGCAACCCAGGCTCATTCTTATTACGTACCCCAATATACATTTCTAGAGAGCCCCAAATTCGTCCCAGGAGCTAAATTTTTTGCCCTTTTTGCTTTTGCGAATCCACCAGAGGCCAATGTGTACACTTTTTCAGATTTCAAATTTCTTATCACGAGTGCCATTCATGTCTGCTGTTCTCATGAAAACAACTATCATATATCCTAGTTCCTCTGTAAGCCCGCTCTCAAGAGGCTCTGAATGGTCAGCTAACATAATGTGCTGTAATTTGCGGATTGGCTCCACGCCACCAGGATTAAGCGTCATGCCTCTACTAGCATGCGCTTTTGTGCTGTGTAAATACAATCAGTCAGCTTAGCTGTTAGCTGTATCAGTTTGTGCCTGAATCAGACAGAAAATGACACAGCTGAACCTCACGTCTGCTCTCTAAAATAAAACCTGACAAGTGTCTTTCACATATATTTGGGTTATAAGCATTTGTAAGTAATATGAAACCTTTACATATCTTTTGTGAAGTTGTTATTTGAGATGTAGAATACAGTGAAAGCAGCTGCATAGAGAGACACTGCAGCGCTGCTGAAGATTGTGGGTGTTTACAGGGGTTTCACAGATTAATATGAATTGTAGCTAAATTGTTAACAGCGCCAAACAGCATTTCCCGTTGTTTACATCCTTATAACGCTAGAAACTATGCATGTAATATATCAATTTTACCAAATAAAAATACTTACAGATTGTGGCTCACAATCCACAGCTTTTGCTATTATGGTTGGAGCTGCTCCACCTTTGAGGAGTTTTTAGCCAAATCCAGCACTAAACTGGGAGAGATTCTGAAAGTTCTCCTTTGTCAACTGCTAGCTATATATTTTTTATAATTCTCTGGAACATAATTAAAATTAAATTGTAAGTGCTGCTTTCTATCTGTCGTGTCCTTTGGAAGCCCAAATACAGAAATAGAACTAGCTCTGTGGAAAAGGAGCGTTTGGATAGCATTTTAGCTTTCTCTGCTATAATATTACAGCAAGGTGATGCAGTGGCACAGTAGGTAGTGCTGTCGCCTCACAGCAAGAAAGTCACTGGTTCGAGTGTCGGCTGCGTCAGTTGGCATTTCTGTGTGGAGTTTGCATGTTCTCCCATGCGTGGGTTTCTTCCGGGTGCTCCGGTTTCCCCCAAAAATCCAAAGACATGTGGTACAGGGGAATTGGGTAGCTAAAATTGTCCGTAGTGTATGAGTGTTTGGAAGGGCATTCGGTGTCTAAAACATGTGCTGGATAAGTTGGCAGTTCATTCCGCTGTGGTGACCCCTGATTAAAAAAGGGACTAAGCCAAAAATGAATGAATGCATGAACATTACAGAACCTCTGGCTACGGCCCTTCACTGCACAGAGTGTATGCACATAGTGAACCTGAAGCGTTTGTGATCTCACTAGCCCGGAAGTATTTTTTTTTTTTGTATTCTCCCAACTTCGTTCACTTGCTTTGCTAAGCTAACTCTGTAAAAGCCTCCCTTTGCATTGATATTTGAGCGTATTACATTTAGAGATGTTTTTTATGTTCACATATTGATGTTGGTCTGTTCCACATGTTGCCTCTATTTGGGTTAATGTTGGAGCTCTTTGGCCAGATTCAGCATGTCGACAACACATCGTTTAGTAAAAGTGACAACAGAGAAGATCATCAATTGAGACAAAAAATACACTTTCTCAAAGCTTATAATGCTTTTATAAATTCTATTAGATTTTTTAGATTCTCTATGTTTTCATCAAGTGTGCCACAAACCTGCTTTTGAGTGAAGGTCTCGGCCGTTAGATTGCCCCCTGGGGGCTGGCTGCAGTACAAGTCATAAAGCCCGCCTCCTCTGTGTTAATGAAGGAGACATGAGACCAAATAAAAAAATTAATTACACTTGCAATAAAATGTTCTGAAAGATGGTTCTGGTCAGTTAAGGCACTGGTTATCAGCTGATAGGTGTAGATCTTTATTTCTGTAAAGAGTATGTTTTCAGCAGTAATTTAATGCTGGGCGTGTCATCATGATTGACAGCTGTGATTGACAGTTTCTGAAAGCAGACATCGGAGCTTCAGCAGGAGACTGAAGTGTTATTATTCCATTTCTGTGTTATTTTAACATGATAAAATGAGTTGCTCAGCAGTAAACTATAGTTTCTGACATACAGGATCTGGTGGAACACTGTTCATTCGGTAAGGTCAGGGCTTTATCAGTTTGCTGATACACGCCTAACCACCCTGATAGCAAAATACACTAGGGCCAGTTCCGGCTAGACTCTCGCCTGCCGGAGACTTACCCCTTGGTCCAACTCAGTCTGCTCTAGCCTACCTACTCACGCACATTACTCGTGGGCCAATCCGGCTTGGATACGGCAGCATCGGCTCGCTAACGACCGCCGTATCTAAAGCAGGCAGTAAGGCAGTAAGTCCATAGGCATCCGGCCCAAGTGAATCAATCAGATGCGGCGGCCGTTAGCGAGCTGACGCTGCCGCATCCGAGCCGGTAATGTGCGCTGCGGCCGAGAGCTGGCGCGATTAAATCTTTGCTATATTAAACCTCACCTTTGTTAACGTTATTACAACCATTTGTGTTGATAAAACAGCAAACGCAGGCTACTATGTAAACGCAAAGTGTACATTAGCGAGCCTTTGTTATAGCACAGACACCAGCGGTCAAGTGAGAAGTTCGGGGGGGCGTGGTTGATTTCATGTACAGGCTTTTGGTTGGAAGTTCGATTCCGCAGCTCCTCCTCTGGCTCCATCAGGCAGTCTTTCTGCGCATGCCCAGGCTCCAATTTCAGCAGTCTTTTGCGACAGTTTAGGTGCGTTCGACATTAAGCACAGCTGCAGCCGGTGATCAACGAGATTAGCCGAGCGCAGGCGGGGGCGGAATTGAAAACAGAGCCGTCAAGCCAGACACTTCAGGGGCTCAAAGTTGCTGCAGTCATGATGACCGATCACATGGCGGGATCATTTATTTATTGAAATAACAACCAAAGATTTACAGTACAAATAAAACTAAATACAGTCTCTGCAAACTATAGTTCATTTTTAAACAATAAGGAAATTATGAATTAAATTTAAGTAGCCTACATAACAAACGCATGAGAAATAAGGGGAAAACCAGAGGGCACATAAAAAGGAAATAAATACCCACAAATAGGATTATTTTGGATAATGAAAGCATTTTTTAAAAAAAGCACTTTAATCCAAAAAGATTTAAAATGACCAAAATAAATGAGCTACCCTTTAAGTAGACATTTCCCAGAAAGAGCAGGTACATCAATGTACATTTCTGCATAAATAGCTTGACAGGAAATAAAATATTTTAGAATCATATATTTTTATATTACATATTTTAAATAACTTAATTTGCTAAGAAATCGTTAGGATCAATGATGATAATTATTCTATTACAAGTCTGTAAGAGTTATTTGAGTTAATATTTAGATTATTTACTAAAATATATCAACTCGTTTATGTAGCTGAATACAATAGTCTGTATAAAAAAGGCAGAATAAACCTGTGCAAACAATCTAGTCTTTATGAACAAATTATTTAACAAAAGATGATACTGCAGTAAAATATTTGTAGTTTTTTAATAAACATCATGTGTACAAGATAGAGATGGTATGAAATGTTAGTTGTTTGTTTTGAAATTTGTGAGACGAAAATTGTCCAATAATAAACGCGAAACAAACGTGGTTGTTGTCATGCGGTGAACTTGGCCAATCGTTTTATATTGGTGTCGTCATCTTAGCTCCAGCAGGTCCTCTTCAGATGATGCGCGGGCCGATTCTGTCGTCTGATCTCGGATCGCTGTCGTGGTACTTTGATGCCACATGTGACAGTCACATGACGTCTGCGCAGCATCAATCCAGCCAAAATTTCTAACCGGCATGCACCGCTTTAAGACTGATTTCGACCGATCTGAGCAGCGCTGCATGAAGTCGAACGCACCTAATGTGTCCGTCACGACGCGTTTTTTTCCTTCACAGCATTTAATGGAAAAAGGCACTGTCGCGACATCCATATTTTATACAGTCATTGGTTTTCATATATAAATATTACAGATTATTGACGTCAAAAATAATATGCGGAAAATATTTTTCACTTTTTTTGTGAATGTTATTTTCTTTAGAGAACCCTACTTACCTTATTAGCATTCCAAAACATTTAGATTAAGTTATTAAACTTAAATAATCTAACCAATACATTACAAATTAGTAGTCTTCACTACTGTGGTCATAAATTATCACATTAAAGTGAGGAGCAGTCTCTCACTCTAGGCCTGCTTCTCCTGCTGTATCTTAAAGACTTTATGTTAATGTCCTCTTAGCATGTGAAATGAGTAGCAGTAGTTAATCATCGACTCTAAAGCCAAGTTTCTGAACACTGAATAGGTGCTGTTGATGTGTAAATCCAGGTTTTTCACTGTGTCTTGCAGCTTAGTTTCAATAAGTGCTGTTTTTTTTAGACTGAGGAGGAAAATCTGAGGATATTTTTCATATTACATAAACACCGGACTCTTCTGGGCCCTGTCGAGTGAAATGTACATTCTTCCTGATGTGATCTCTTCAAGAAAAGGATGTTTTGGACGATTTGATCTGGTACTTGAATCTTTTCATCACAAGCTTTTTCAAACATTAGCTATACTGCCAAAAACGTCCCGCAGTTGCCTGTGCCTTGTGATTCATGGGCGCTTTTTGTTTATTTAGTCTTTAGAATTGCATTATGGGATTGTGATCTCTGCTTCAGCAACTTGTGATGTTAAAAATGTTAATAGAGGGGATTTTATTAACATGTGTAGTTGTTAGAAACACATTTTCTGGGCTAATCATGTACCTGTACATTACTGTACAAAAACATGGTTGGCTTACGTGTGTATTTCATATATAGTGGTGTGAAAAAGTGTTTGCCTCTTACTGATTTCTTATTTGTTTGCATGTTTGTCCCACTTTAATGTTTCAGATCATCAAACAAATTAAAAATGAGTCAGTTATAACACAAGTAAAACACATCATGCAGAATTGACATGAAGGTTTTTATTATTAAGGTTATAAAACCATTTATAAAATGTTAGACCTGCAGAGAACCACAGTGTGAGCCATTATCTACCAATGGCAAAAATATAGAACAGTGGAGAACATTTCCAGGAGTGGCCAGTTGACCAAAATTACCCCAAGAGCACAAAGTGAGATCACAAACAACCACAAAACAACATCCAAAAAACTGCAGGCCTCACTTGCCTCAGTTTCAGTGAGTGTTCATGACTCCACCATAAGAAAGAGACAAGGCCAAAATGGTTTGCATGGCAGAATTTAAGACAAAATGTACTGCTAAACAAAAAGAACACAAAGGCTCATTTTAGTTGTGCCTTAAAACATCTTGATGATCCCCAAGACTTTTGGAGAAATTCTTTGAGACAAAAGTTTAACTTTTTGTAAGCTGAGTGTCCCATTACGTGTGGTGCAAAAGTAACACCACAAGAACATCATACCAAACGTAAAACATGGTGATGGTAGTGTGAGATCTGGGGCTGTTTTGCTGCTTCATTAGACTTGCTGCATAAAATAGTACTATGAATTCTGCTGTGTAGCAAAATATCCTGAAAGATAATGTCCAGCCATCTATTAGTAACCTCAAGCTGAAGCAAACTTGGGTTCTTCAGCAGGACAATGATACAAAGCACACCAGCAAGTCCACTTCTGAATGGTTGAAGAAAAACATAATAAAGACTTTGGAGTGGCCTAGACAAAGTCCTAAGCCGAATCCAACTGATATGCTGTGGTATGACCTTAAAAAGGGGGTTTATGCTCAAAAACCCTCTAATGTGGCTGAATTGAAACAATTCTTCAAAGATGAGTGGCCAAAATTCCTCCACAGCGCTGTAACAGACTCACTGCAAGTTATCAAAAATGCTTGATTGCAGTTGCCGCTGCTAAGGGTGAAAGCACAGGCAAATAGAAAAAACATTAACGCATTGAGAGAACATCTTCATCGGTTTGAAAACACACATACACAAATTCTCACAACACATGCAAATACAGTAATGCACTGCAAATAAAGCAGACCACAACTTTGGGGACCCTAATAAATGATGTTTCCTGTTTATAGTCAATTAATGTTAATTGTGCAGATTATTAGGGCTAAAAACAACAAGAAACTGTATGACCAGGATGTTATAATAAACAAAAGGCTCACCTCTTTTTGATGTATGCATGTTGTCAAGTTGAGGAATTTTTTTTTCTCAATTTAATGTTTTCGATTTGCATGTTTTTTCTTAGAGACAGAAAATTTATTTAAAATATATAAAAAAAAGATTTGCTTAAATTGCTTAGAGGTGATCCCAGTCCCAATAAAAAAATAAAATTATATATATATATATATATATATATATATATATATACACACACACACAAACACACACTCACTGGCCACTTTAATAGGTACACTAGTACTGGGTTGGACTTCCTTTTGCCTTCAGAACTGCCTTAATCCTTCATGGCATAGATTCAACAAGGTACTGGAAATATTCCTCAGAGATTTTGCTTCATATTGACATGATAGCATCATGCAGTTGCTGCAGATTTGTCGGCTGCACATCCATGATGCGAATCTAGCGTTCCACCACATCTCAAAGGTGCTCTATTGGATTGAGATCAGCTGACTGTGGAGGGCATTTGAGTACAGTGAACTCATTGTCATGTTCAAGAAACCAGGCATGATTCACCCTTTATGACATGAGGTGTTATCCTGCTGGAAGTAGCCATCAGAAGATGGGTACACTGTGGTCATAAAGGGATGGACATGGTCAGCAAAAATACTCGGGTAGGCTGTTGCGTCGACACGATGCTCAATTGGTACTAATGGGCCCGAAGTGTGTCAAGAAAATATCTCCCACACCATTACACCACCACCAGCAGCCTGAACCATTAATATAAGGCAGGAAAGAGCCATGCTTTCATGTTGTTGACAGCAAATTCTGACCCTGTCAACCAAATGTCGCAGCAGAAATCAAGATTCTTCAGACTAGGCAATATTTTTAATCTTCTATTGTCCAATTTTGGTGAGCCTGTGTGAACTGTAGCTTTAGTTTCCTGTTCTTAGCAGACAGGAGTGGCACCCGGTGTGGTCTTCTGCTGCTGTAGCCCATCTGCCTCAAGGTTGGATGTGTTGTGTGTTCAGAAATGCTCTTCTGCAGACCTCGGTTGTAACGAGTGGTTATTTGAGTTACTGTTGCCTCTCTGTCAGCTCGAACCAGTCTGGCCATTCTCCTCTGACCTCTGGCATCAACAAAGCATTTGTATTTGTAAAGTTGCTTGCAGCACCATAGTAGCACGTAAACTGACACTGGAGTTAGGGGTTGGCCTCTGTTTTATAGTCCAAGCCTTGCTCTTTTGGATAAAACTAACTCAGTAGAAAAATAAAGGCAAGTATAAAGGTAACGTATAACAATCAAAGTCACATATAAATGTAAACATAAATAACACACATGCTCCTATATTGTGCCTGCATTGTGGCAGCAGTGGAGTCATTCAGGTTCCTGGCCACCACCATCTCTCAGGACCTAAAGTGGGACACTCACATTGACTCCATTGTCAAAAAAAGCTCAACAGAGGCTGTACTTTCTTCGTTAGCTGAGGAAGTTCAACCTCCCTGTAATGAAGTTTACGGCCACCTGGCCGCCGGGAAGAAGGAGGCGGAGAACCGACGCTGTTTAAATAAATATTTAAAACTAAATCAAAACAAAAGGACGGCAGCTCCTCACAGAGACTGCCGTCAAACTGAAAGCAAAAGTAAAACAAAACATGTCCGGGCCCGGTCCTCTCTCTCCCTGTCCTCTGCCATCGTTCCTCCTCTTATAGTCCAGAGCTCCTTCCGTGGGATTGAAGGCAGGTGCGCGCCACAGGTGCATCTCATCTGTGGTGGGCCTCGTTTCGCTCCCACGGCTCTCGGCCTTGCCCCTCGCCACACTCCCAAAGGAGCTGCTGAAACAGTTCTACACCTCCATCATTGAATCCGTCATCTGCACTTCAATAACTCTGGTTTAGCTCAGCTACCAAATCCGACCTCCGAAGACTACGTAGAATAGTTCGGACTGCTGAGCGAATCATTGGTACAACCCTCCCTACCCTCCAAGAACTGTACTTATCCAGTGCGAGCAGAAGGGCTGCTAAAATCACTCTGGACCCCTCACATCCAGCACACTGCCTCTTTGAACTGTTACCTTCTGGTCGACGCTACAGAGCACTGCGCACCAGAACAGCTTGACACAGAAACAGTGTCTTCCCTCAGGCAATCCATCTCATGAACACTTGATGATGATAATAATTGTGGAACCAACATCACTTCCTGCTATACACTTTTATACACACGTACACTTATTTAACAAAACACTTTACATGCCAATTTGCACATAACAGCTACACATAAAACGCTGTATATATTAATATAGCTGTACATACACTCGTCAATTTGTATATTTGCATTCACTACTTCTATTATTAAAATATATTTATAATCTGTTTTTTAGTCCTGTCTCTGTAATTCTGTTGCACTGTAGAAGCTCTGCCATGAAAACAAATTCCTCGTATGTGTGAACATACCTGCCAATAAAGCTCTTTCTGAAAATATATACACAATAACTCAAAATAAACACATGATCAAATAAAAAAATATATAATTTAACCTTTCCCTTTCAGATACATGATGGACAAATCAACTTCTTGCCGTCACACTGAAGACCAAAATCACAGACGCAAACAAACACTAAACAGATTTAGTATAAATTACAACACAAAACAAACAAACAAAAACAAAGCAAAGCACTGCCATCAGTCCTTTCGGGCGGGGCTTTCAGACATTTAGGGTGGGGCTATCAGTCCTTTAGGGAGGAGCTATCAGTCTCAGTATTTGTGCGCAACGCCCATCTTCCAACGATCCGATTGGTTCCTATAGGATGAAATCATTCAGTGCTCTACTTTTTTTTTTCTAATTTCAGGACCATTTCAGTTGGATGTACATCACGATAGGGGAAAAAAGGACAATCTTAATTTGTCGACTTTAACTTTCATCACGTCTGAATTCTCTGCCACCGTAGAAGAGAACAGTGAAGCGATTACCTTAATCATCTTCCTGCAGTTCATGCTCCACAGAAAAAAGAAAGCCATGCAGGTTTGGAATGACATCAGGGTTTGCAAACGTTGACAGAAATTTGGGGTGAACCATATTTCCTGAGATGGTCTGTAATTGCGTTTTAGTGGATTTGATTGCCAGCCCGTAGACTTCTTTTTTGCCAACCGCAGCTGCCGCTTTATGCATTCACCGTTTTTATGCATTCACAATCTTTACTCTGACTTCCTGTCTCTGCTGGCCTGGCATTCCTGTATGAGAGCCATATGAGCTCCTCTCAAACTCATCCACCGAAAGGAAATTGAGGCAAACCCGGTTCTGACCCCACTGTTTTCATAGATTTCACAAGGCTCTTCATTCCTCTGCATGAAATGTTTCCTCTTTCAGTCTCTTCTTTTTTTTTCACACCAGCACAGGCATATTGGTCTTGCTGTAAACTGTCTCCAAGGATTGTCACATTAAAGTAGCTACATATACACTTCAGGAAGAGTAGCTGTGAGCTGCAGACACAGTAACTGCAGTGACCTAAAGAGATAGTTCACCTAAAGCTGTAGTTCACTTTCAAGCCGTTATGATTTTCTGTTTTCTGTTGAATACAATAGAAGATATTTTGAAAAATGTTGGAAACCTGTAACCATTGACCTCCATTTGTTCTTCCTATGGAATTTATTAGTTTTTTTAAGCAGTTAAACTTGATATGTATGAAACATTATACGGTTGAAGTCACATTTATTCATCCTCCTGTGAATTGTGTTTTTCTTTTTCAAATATTTCCCAAACAATGTTTAACAGAACAAGATTTTTTTTCACAATTTTCCATTCATGAATTCTTTAGAATCTCGCCAGAAGTAGTTGGTCACTTACGTATGCCGAGTTCAGACTGCATGATTTTCAAAGTAGTCGTGTCACAGATGTTTTTATACTGCATGACTATCAGGGTTAGCGTTCTGTCGGTGCTGTGTTTACACTGTAGGATTGATTGGCGACAGGAGAGTTCACACTGCATGACTTTAAAATAGGAAGAATCACAGACAACTTTGTCTAAACTACGCCTCACGTAACAAACGCGAGAAGTTACACGTAACAATCGCGTAATATATTTTTCGTTATTAACTACATGATGTAAACAGAAGGCTTTAGCTTTAGAAACTTGTGTTGCTCACCTGGCTTTTGAAGATAATTAACAATCTCTCCTCAACTTTTTTTTGCTTTTCAGCCTGATTGTGATATTGATCAGATGACAGGTCAAACAGACACAGTGCTCCTGCCAATTTTAAACTAGTTTTTCCTCGATTTCTTAGGTCCAAATAAACTGAAAAGGAGCGCTTTTAGCTTCTCCCCCAGCCTCCTGCTGGCCTGCAGGTAACCACGCTAGTGAATGCTGCTCTCTCATTGGCTGTAGGTGATCGCGAATACTATTTTCAGTCAGAACACATTTACACGGCATGATTTGCATCGCCGACAGCTCCAGATATTTAGCATGCCAAATATCTCACGGGTGTCGGCAACTCATCGACGATTCTCTCATATCGCATCCTTGATAGTTCATACAGTGTGATTGTCACTCACGTGCACGAGCATCGATTTGCCTGTAATTTTAGGTATTTGTCTGCGATTTCTCAAAACCTGTCGGTATGTCAAAATCAGGGCTAAAATCATGCAGTCTGAACTCGGCATTAGTTGGTTACTTTTCACATACTGTTTTTTGAATTCATACCACTCAGCTCGCATACTGTTCTTAGCGTACTAAATAGTATGAAAATATGCGATTTTGGATGCAGCTTATTTGTCAAACTGATTTAAGTGACTCAATGATTCAGTTGAAGCAGCTCACTGGAACAGCTTAAAATGTGGGTCACACAAACCTATCAAATATCTTCAAAAGCCCTGGAATACTCTACAAAGGCCCATATTAATGACTTTTATGAAACATTTCTAATGTTTTTACATCCTGGCTGTTGAAAGCCTCAATTCTCCCATTCTACAAAATCGCACGAACAAATGCAGAACGACCAGTAGAATCCCGCAAAAATTCACGGGTTTGGAACGGGATGGGAATGAGTAAATACTGACGGAGTTTCGGGGTGGAATCTTCTTTGAAGTTGACTGTAAATCTTCTGGATCTGTCTGCTGTTTTCAGTGCTGCCAGACCAGCTCAGTGGATCTCTTCTCTGACCGCCGTTATGCTGATGCTGCTCAACTCCACCAAACATACTGGATGTTTTCATGCTCTCAGCAAACTAAACCTGATATCTACTTTTCATCTCATGGCCAATCCCAAGCACTGAAATTATTCTACAATTTCTTAGCTCAGTAATAATCATCAATGTGGATTAATTCCAACAAGAAGTGAGGCCAAGTGTAAAATACCAGGCAAGGCAAGTTTATTGATATGGCACTTTTAATACACAGTGGCAATTCAAAGTGGATTACATAAACAGGCATAAAAGACACAAGAAAATAAAAAGAAATATAAAAAAAATTATTAAAAACTAATTAAAATGTGTTAAAACAAGTTATAAAAGAATTAAAGGAAAAACAAGACGTAATAGTGTGATCTGTTGGACGTAGCACAGTGCACATTCAGTAAAGGCACAGCTAAACAGATGTGTTTTCAGTCTTGATTTGAACGTGCCTAATGTATTGAGGTCCTATTCTATTCTGAGGCAGCACAGTGGTGCAGCGGGTAGCACAATCGCCTCACAGCAAGAAGGTCACTGGTTCAAGCCCCGGCTGGGTCAGTTGGCATTTCTGTGTGGAGTTTGCATGTTCTCCCTGTATTGGCGTGGGTTTCCTCCGGGTGCTCCGCTTTCCCCCACAATCCAAAGACATTTGCTATAGATTAATCGGTTGAGCTAAAATGGCTGTACTGTATGTGTGTGAATGCAAGAGTGTGTGGGTGTTTCCCAATGTTGGGTTGCGGCTGGAAGGGCATCCGCTGCATAAAACACACTGGATAAGTTGGCGGTTCCTTCTGCTGTGGCGACCCCTGATTAATTATTTAAAGGACTAAGCCGAAAAGAAAATTATTGAATGGATGAATCTATTCTCAATGTAGTAATTCAGTAAAGGCACAGCTAAACAGATGGGTCTTGATTTGAATGTGCCTAATTCTGGATCATTTCTGGAAGCTGATTCCAGCAGTGAGGAGTGCTGTTAGTAGCTAAAAGCCGATTTACCCTGCTTTGACTGAACTCTTGGAATTTCTAGTTTACGTGATCCTAAAGATCTGAGGGATCTGTTAGGTTTGTATTCGGTGAGCATATCTGTAATGCATTTAGGTCCTAGGCCATTTAGTGATTTATAGACAAGTAATAATACTTTAAAGTCTATTCTAAATGTAACTGGGAGCCAGTGTAAAGACCTGAGGACAGGTGTGATGTGCTCTGATTTCCTGGTTCTAGTCAGAATCCTGTCCGCAGCGTTTTGGATGAGCTGCAACTGTCTGACTGTTTTTTGGGAAGGCCCGTGAGGAGGCCGTTACAGTAATCCACCCTGCTGCTGATAAAAGCATGAACAAGTTTCTCTAAGTCCTCACTGGAAACAAAGCATCTGATTCCTGCAATGTTTTTGAGATGATAGTATGCTGATTTACTAATTGCTTTGACATGACTATTGAAACTCAGATCTGACTCCAGAGTCACACCAAGATTCTTGACCTTATTTTAGGTAGTTTGAGCTTTAGAGCCAAGGTAAGCATTTACCTTGAGAACCTCATCTCTGTTCCCAAACGCAATGACTTCAGTTTTTTCTTTGTGTAACTGAAGAAAGTTTTGGCACATCTAGCTGTTCATTTCATCAATGCACTGTAAAACAAGAGCTTATTTGATAATCCAATTTTCATAAAGATCGTTCGACTTCTCAATAACTGCTAAATTGAGCTGCACAAGCTTATAAATAAATCACTTAATTGAGAGAGACTAAACAACAACAGCAACAACAACTAAATAATACAAACACAAGAAACAGGCTTGCCGACACGAGTGAGGAGTTTGGCGGTGAGCAAAGCGCTCCTCCTGAACGGATTTGCTATTTAAATAATGTGGCACGAAACTTGAAAATTAGGGTTGCGTTGGTCTGAAAATAGCAACAAATTGCACCAAACACATCTTGCAACTTATTGCGCCGGGTGTATTATAGGGCCCTATGAGTTTCAAAAGAATATATTTTGAAGGATGTTGGAAACCTGTAAACACTTACATACATAGTAGGAAAAACAAATAACATTGAAGTCAACGGTTACAGATTTTTAGCTTTCTATAAAATGTCTTCTTTTGTGTTCAACGGAAGAAAGAAGAAGCTCAGGACAAATTTGGAACAAGTAAAGGGTGAGTAAATAATGACAGAGCTCTCCTCTCAGTTGTGGGTGAACTAACCTTTTATAAATAAATAAAAAAAAAGTAATGGATGCATTAAAATAATCAGCTTTAGTATGGATAAGTGCATGTAAAATGCAGTTGTAACATATTCTGATCCTACAAAGTATTAATCAAGTACTAAAACAGGACTGACCGAAGATTTAATCTGCCCTTTTGACACCTCCACACCGATGCATCATGGGAGCTTGTCTTGTATGAGTCTTTGGGGAAGCGGTTAAAGCTCAGTGCACTTTTCCTGACAGCTCTGTTTTTCCAATCTGACCTCATAAACTTCTCTTATCCTGATCTGAGCATCTTATGGCTTTTCAAGCAGGCAGTAACTAAACAAAGCATTTTTTGCCCTGACAGACATGTTTGTCGCTGCCAGAGCAGAGACAATGAGCTATTCATAATGACCAGATAAAAAGAGGAATCAAAGAAAGACCTTAATCTGGAAGACCATCAGCCCACTGTCAATATTAACTTGATTTATTAAAGAATATCTTTCTGCTGGAATAACATTTTGCTGGAGTGGATTAATGCATATGTAAAGTTTAGTGAAAAGTGAGTCCCATGATGCCTTGCAGAAAAAAATTTTTGATTTCAGATGGTAGTTTTTGGTTGTTTAGCATTTTGGTATAGTGCATGCTTTTTTTGCATTGAAAGTGACTTGCAGTACACTAATTGAAGCATGGTCATGTGGCGATGATGAAAAAAAAATCATATTAGCCAAAGTGCGTCATGATCTCACATGATCATATCTGTTTAATGGTTGTAATTCAGTTTTATCCTAATTTACTAACCAGCCAGTGAGCATCTGCTTTATCATTTGTGCTTTTATTCTGCATGTAGTGAGTTTGCCCATAGTAGCCCAGTGGGCAGCAGTGTTGCTACATAACAAGAGGGGCCCAAGATAGTCCTGGTTGTTTAGTCACAATTTGAATTTACATTCATGTATTTAGTAATTGATTTGATCCAATGTGACATGCAAAAGCAATTTGTCACTTATTTGTCAACTAACAAAGTTTGTAATTTGCAGGTTTTCTAGAAAAATACATAGCAAGTTTGAAATGTGATGGACTCAACAGTTTCACTTTCTTGTAATACAATCCATAAGAGCATTAACTAAAATAGTGCTCTAGACCCAGGGTTCTCAACCTTTTTCAATTCAGGGACCACTTCTTTCTACGTTTAATTTTTAAAGAACCACCTGTCTGATATTTTCTCTAAAATGTTTGTATAAAATGCTCATTTAAACCTTCATAAAAAAATAATAAAATAATAA
>CAIGQZ010032598.1:4032893-4051250 GCA_903798205.1 Danio tinwini
TCTATCTATCTAATATGACCTCACGTTTTATACGTTTGCAGCCTCTGCAACTTCTATCAATCATAAAAATTAATTAGAATGGTTTGATTTTTTGCATCCGTAGCAAATATTTTGAAGGGTGTTTTTGACAATTGATAGCCACCAAATGACAAATATGAAAAAATTAGTTAAGCACAACAGCGTCAATAATCTTTCAATAAAACAACCAAGCAGGCGAGAGACCACACTCTGGAAACAAGCTTCCATGTGTCTTGCAACTGGAAGGCTTTTAAGTTTGCCGGGCAAGGAGCAGCAGGTGCAATCAATCAATCTCCTCTCCTCTACACCTAGCTGAGAAACAGGGTAGGGAGAGAGGGAGAGAGAGAGAGAGAGAGTGAGAGAGAGAGAGAGAGAGAGAGAGAGAGAGAGAGAACATATAACACAATAACACATTCAAACACTATGGAATGTAACAGTTGCAATAGTTTACTTGCCATTGGATGCCACTTTATTTTTTTGTTAAACTGAGCTTTATAGTGATTTAAAAAAGTGAAAGCATTCAAAAGGGTTCTGTGTTGTGTCAAGTGTACCATGTTATTGTACATTGTCCAAAAACGAAACTGTCAAATGACAGTTGGCCTTTTTATTTGCCATCACTGCTAAACTAAAATTGATGGCATGTTTCCATTGCCCATAGCACAAATGCAGCAGATAAGCTGCTGACTCCAGAACTCTCTTTAGAATTCCTGATTGTAAATAGATAGCTGCCGAGTTTAGAAAAACAGATCTATTAAGACTAGGCTATAATCTAAAAAAATAATTCTGCATCTTGGCTATTTTTCAATTCATCTTTTATTTCTATTGCTCTTTTACAATGTAGATTGTGTCAAAGCAGCTTAACATAGAAAATTATAGTAAATTAAAACTGTGTCAGTCCAGTTGTCAGAGGTTAAGTTCAGTTTAGTTCAGTGTGGTTTAATTGTCACTGCTGAGAGTCCAAACACTAAAGAGCAAATCCATCAATGCGTAGCTCCACAAGTCCCAAACCAAGCAAGCCAGTAGCGACAGTAACTGTGATGAAAGTGAAGGATAAAAAAACTAGAGAGAAACCAGGCTCAGTTGGGCACAGCAATTTTTCCTCTGGCCAAACTTCCTGTGCAGAGCTGCAGTCTTGGCGCTGGGGGCTTGACGTCCATTGTGGAGAAGCTGCAGGTGTGAGTAGGTCACCGGTAGCCGCATTTCCACTGTCGGGCCAGTGTGAGCCAGGGCTTTTATCGGGCTGGGCCAATAGCTCGGGACCATGAGCAGTGAGCAGTCTATACGCACAGGTCTATGCATTTTCATTCATTTTATTTGTTTACTCACCAACCGAATGTTGGCACCGTGCATCGAGTGTATTTTATAACATCAACAACATAACATTAACAACATTTGTTAGACGCTGTCAAACATTCAGTCCAAATGCTCCGGCGAGACCTAAAACATATTACAATTTCCATAGGCTGTATGACACTAAATAGGTAATTCCCTTTATTTAAGAGAATAATTCAATGATGTTGCACATTACTCGTTTATCTTAAATAAAGGAAACCGCTTTGTGTTTCAGGACATAATAGCAAGTAATAAAACATACAGGTTATAGGCCAGGGGTTGGGAACCTTTTTTCAGCAAAGAGCCATTTCTGTTTTTTTTTTTTATTATTTGTTTATTTATTTTGGCAAACATACTCATGTGTGGTCGGAAAACTAGTGTAATGGTGGCAGGCCATTTTTACCAGACTCAGGCAAACTCCGCCTCTCTTTCCACTCTGCCCTGAAGCCCCAGCTGGCCCTCTTTGGCCCAAGGTATTCGGCGGGCTGAAAAAAGCTGGCCGCTGGCCCTGAGGAAGCCCCTCTTTGGCCCGATCAGGCCCTGGAAGTGACAGTGGAAACGCGACTGGCCCTGGCACGCTCGTTTTAGGCACGATAGTGGAAGCGCGGCCAGTGAGTGTTCAGGCTGGCCCACGGGACCAATGCAGAGACTCATCTGTCTTTTAGGAATCAGTCTCATGCTCTCCACCCCTCCATGATCGCCACAGCATCTGCTCAGGATATGGCCTGGTCCAGGATTATGGAAACCTCTAGAAGTCCTCTATGGTTGGCATCTTCTGTTGGCAAGACTTGGATCACATCAATGGCACTGCAAAATCTCTTGGGCCTTGGGATAAGCATCCCCAGGTGAAGGATAGGCTAATTTTCTAGGCCCCATAGTATGTTTTTTGTAAGCACAAAACAAAATGGCTGTGGTGAGAAAAACAACATGAACTGGAAGTTTTGAAGACGTTTATTTTAGTATGTTGGTGTACTTCCAACTGAAACGGAATATTTAGTAGGGGGTGGGTTTTCTTTTTGCCCATCATTCCCTTAAACTAACGGTAAGAGGGGCATCAAACTGACATCAGATGATGAGCACCACTCCAAACACAGAAGCAAATGCTCAGATTTTGATTGAAAATTACCAAAGTGTATTTATTTTCGTAGCTGATTAACTATAGAATAAAAGTGTGCGCTAGCAAAATAAACAGTAAATTTAGATTTCACACAGACAGTATCTGACCACTTATGAGGTACCAGCCAAAAAAAAAAAAATGGTCAAGAAATCCTAACAGCAGCTCACAGATCCCATAGCTAACTCTTCTGTTATGTGTACACAACATATATATATATATATATATATATATATATATATATATATATATATATATATGTATATATATTAATTATTCTTATTTGAAGGTTTGGATAATTATATATATTTTTTTTTTTTTTTATCTTGATTTAACATGTTATGACTGAATCTGTCAACATGCCCCCATTATTAAATTAATATAGTTGTCATGTCTTCACAGACTTTATTTCATTTGATGGGGAGCAGGTCACCATTCGAAGAATTTGGCCTGCGTGTGTACCGTTAAACAGCTTTTGTCATTTCCTTGGTCTTCTTCCAAAAGCGCTCTCAGAAATACTGCCTTTAAAATGAGAGTGAAGGAGTGTGTCGGGGAGACATGGGCCTCAGTTCTGTATCTGTATCATTTTCATTAACATTTATCACTCTTTGGTTTCCCACTAAATCAGACAGTGGTACAGTATGTTCATGCATGTTGTGTGTGGTGTGTGTAGCTACACTCAACACAAAAAACCCCCCACAAAAAAAGACTTTTACTGCTCGTTTAAACTACAATTTAAAATGAGCTGAAACAACACAATACTTGAGATTTTTTGGGGAAGATCGTAATAGTTTTATGTTCAATCCACTTAAATTTGTTGATATAGTTAAACTAATCTAACATGAATAAATTAAGTTAACATGAATCACTTAATGTAATTTATAAATTAAATTAAGTTAGAAGCGATTAAGTTAACTTAATTGTTTTTACAAATTTAACTAAACATAAAACAATTTAGTTGACCCCCCAAAAAACTTAAGTATTGTGTTGTTTCAACTCATATTAAATAGTAGTTTGAATAAGCAGCAAAAGTTTTTGAGTGTCCACTGTAAAAAACATTCTGAAAACGTACCCCTATATACATTTCTAAAAAGCGGCAAATACGTCCCAGGAGCTACGTTTCTTTTGCAGTTTTTGTTTTCGCAAAACCACCAGAGGCCGGTGTGTACTAATTTTCAGATCTCCAATTTCTCTCGGGAATGCAATTTGCGCCTGCTGTTCTCGCATAAATCCACCCGAGGCCGGCTGGACAAACTGGAAAAAGTGGAAAAGCCGTCCATATGGAGGTAAGCCAGCCGATTCAAATGTTATGACTTGATTGAATGGGCGTTTTCAGTGGTTATTAGCTGAGAGATATGGGCCAGTAGGAGCTTTCCGCGTCTACTGGTAGGTTCAAAAGTCTGTTATCATACATCCACATGGATACAAGGTTAACGAAGTTAGCGAGAATTATTTATATATTTTTTATATTATTTATTAAATTTCCCATTAATTATATTTTATTAATGTCTAAGCCTACCTCAACTCTACACCCAACCGTCACAGTAATGTCAAAACAGATCAGGATCTGGAGTCTTCTCTATTAGTATAGCTGATTAACCATATGGATGGATGATAACAGCCTTCTGAGCCTACCATTAAGTGCAGAAGGCCCCTACTGGCCCATATATATCTGCTGATAACAACTGATAATGCCCATTCAATCATGTAATAATATTCAAAGCGGGTGCGTAAGTGGTCAGCTGGTAAGAGTGAAAAGAAACGGCATCAAATGTTGCGTAACGTTTGTTTCAAAGACGAAATGCAATCGTATGTACCTCTATCTACATAATTCGCAATCTCCAGAAATGTATATAGGGCTATGTTTTCATAATGAGCCTGTAAAAATGCTAGGTTACACACAATTTGTCACGATCACCAGCGATCTAAACTCCATAGATTGCTGGTAAACATGCACAATAGCTTACGGACTACAAATCCACCATGTTATGGACCACAAATTCAGTCATGCAGCACACACACACACCTGCTCCAAGTCTCCTTTGATTAGACTTTCACAGCTGAAGCTGCTTTAAGGACTGATTCATGGACTATTTGTTTTCCTGTGTTTTGACCCTTGCCTTGTTTGTTTGTTTCTCCCTGTCTGCTGCCAGCCTTCTGACCATCTGCCTGTTATTTTGATTACGACTCTGGATTGCCCTTATACATCGGTTTGCTCCTGTTGACCATTGCTTGCCTGACCATCCTGTTAATAAAACCCTGCGTTTGGATCCTCACCCCTGTTGTCAGTGTCACACCCCTGGTTACAGAAGACTCAGCCACTAGAGTAATGCTGCGTCCCAATCTGCATACTTATACTACACCCTAAAAGTACTTATTTTGTGAAGGAAAAATACATACTTTTGAGTGTGTAACAGAAGAGTATGCAAGCTTTGGGACACACTACATCCTCATTAACTGATCTTGCTTAGTTATGATGCCCTGTCAATCCTCCACATGTCGTCCATGTTTCTGTCGTATTTAATGTCCTACCTTATTAAAGAAGAAGCAGCAGGTTAATCTGCCATTCACGAGTCATTCATGCAGCAAAATCTCCTCAGGTGTTTGGATATTTATGCGTTCAGACGTTAATGTTCATACATGTCTTTATATAAGTTCAGTATTGTTGTTGCAGATGAAATATAATACAGAAAACGCGATTTAAATATTTTCCAGTGGGCAAGATATTAACAGTCAAACATCTTTACTGAAGTCTGTCTACTTGAGGTTGGTCTCGTGCGTCCATCATGTTTGTAGTTTGTTTAAACTTTTCACCCATGTTTGTAGTTCTAATCAATTTCACGTCCAACGTGCAATGCACTGTGGGCAATATCAGCGGTCAGAGTATGGACGCTTCTACACTTAACATTTTGGCCGGAAATATTAAACCATCCGGGAACCTTTGGCATACTCTTTTCGACATACTATGATTTGGGACATACTAATTCTATTTTCAAATACTATTTAGGACGAATAGTATGCAAATTGGGACGCAGCATAAGTGTTTGTGCTGCTTAAATAGTGTGTGTAATCAGTCCTTGACAATCCTCCGGTGGTGTGTGCGCAGTCAGTCAGGATCAAGAGCGTGTGTGTGAGCAGAGTGCATGTATGCAGTTGTAGTCCATGAAATGGCGGATGTGTAGTCCGTTAGTGATTGTAAATGTTTTCCAGCAGCCTATGGAGTTTAGATCGCTGGTGATCGTGACCCAATTGATTTGCATTGAAAGAACATGAAGAAATTAAGTTATAAACTAAAGGATTTAACTTATTATCTGTTTCCAATTTTGGTAAACTGAACATACAACAATTAAGTTGTCCCAAAACAAACTCAAGAATTGTATTGCTTCAGTTCATTTTAAATACACTCAAATAGCATTTGCTGCTTGTTCAAACTACTTATTTAAAATGAGTTGAAGGCAACCTAATTATTTTATGTTCAATCCACTTAAATTAATAAAAACAATTGAGTTAACCTAATCGGTTTGTGTTGGGACGACATGAAGGAATTGTATGGAAGCCAGCATTTGTTAAGTAGTCTGAGCAAACAACAAACATACTTGTAGCTCATGCTTTACGCTTTCTCTATAAACGTGGTGCACTTTTAACAGCTCATCACTTTGGGACACAATCAGGAATCCGCAGGGACGCTTAGCTTAAAGATTACGCTGCAGTTCGGAGGTTATTGCATTAAATGAAATCCCTTCAGAAAACAGTGCGCACGTGAGTTTCGGCAAGTCTGCAATGTATTAACATTTTCATGCGGTGAACAATACAGTGCAAATATGTTAATGAAAGTACATTTCTCTCCTATGCATGGAAGCCATTTGGCAGGAGAGATTAGTGTGCTTATCTGAAACTATTCACAGATGTTTGATAGTTCACGGGAGTCCAGAAAACGAAATAATTAGAATGGCTTAACACAACTGGATGAAGTAATTTAAGCATATGGATTAAATGTCTGCTGTTTTATTGTTCACTGTGTAGCACAAAGGGATTTAGGAAAACAAATACTATACAGTATTGGTTAAAACGATCAAGTCTGCAAATAATTGGACAATGTGAGTCAAGTCAAAAACAAACAAACAAAAATCCAATTGAAGAATAAATGCAACTATCTTGCCTTTCTAGCTGTTTGATTCGGTTTTCAATATGTAGAGCAGGACTTATTTGGAAAATCACAAGATTATGGACTTTTTTTTTGTCTTTACATGGTCAAACTTTATTTTAATGTACAATTCATCCTATAAACAAACCATTAACTAAGACTTTTAGCTCAAACTTCCAAGTATTGGGTAGGATTAGGGGTGTAGAATAAGATCATATTATATATATGCTAATAATCAGTTAATAACTTAATAATAGGCAGTAGTAAATAGTGTGAATTGCTACTTAAAGTTTTACCCTTACAGATATACAGAAGAAACTATAATCTGCCACTGTATAAATAAGAAGAATATACTATATTCTACAGTGATGTATTTACAGTGTCTTGTACATTATATGTTCATTCATTGGCCTCCTTTGGAAAAAATAGAGGTGTAAAAGCCAGCATAGGCTCATTCTGAACACGTAGCCCTTTATACATTTCTGGAGATCGTGAATTATGTAGCCAGAGAAATGTATGGCTGAATTTTGTATTTAAAACAAATGCTACTGGGGAGGTATGACGCCGTTTCTTTTCGTGCTTATATAGACGGCTTTACTGCTTTAACCAGTTTGTCAAGTTATCTCGCAATGTACGTCGGCGGACTTAAAATGTAGAGAGGAGTTGACCATGATGACAGGGTTCGAGTCTGGCGAAGAACGGTTCCAGAAAGCAGGTAAGACAAAAACAGAATCCAAAAAATAAAATAAACAAGTAAATAACAGGGTGAGAGTATGGTAAAATCTAAAACGGTGTAAAAATCAGACAAGGGCTTTTCTTTTTCTGGAATATTTTGAAAATGTTGGTTGAGTTTAGGGAAGTGTTCAGTCATTCATTGGTCAGTCATTCAGTCAGTCAACAGCGGCCTCTGGTGGGTTTATGCGAGAACAGCATGTGCGAATGGCACTCGTTAGAGAAATTTGAGATCTCAAAAAGTGTACACAGCAGCCTCTCGTGGATTCGCGAAAACAAAAACTGCAAAAACCATACCCCCGGGACGTATTTTGCGGTCTCCAGTAATGTATATAGAGGTACGTTTTCAAAATGAGCCTGGGCTGATATATTTCAATAATTATATTCTTCTACCTCAACCTCACACTGCTTCGTTCTGCCTTCCAAATCTGGCAGCTTTCGTGGTGATCTACTGAGCAAACCAGTCATCTCGGAAAAGCTGTCGATATGGAGATCAGCGATACCACCTTGTAGCATTCGTTTTACACACAAAATGCAGTAATATATACCCGCGAGCACATGTTTCTTGGTTCTCAAAAATGTAGCCCTGGGCACATATTTCCAATGAGTTTATGTTGGAAAATTTTAAATAAAGCCATTCAGAAAGACAAAATAGTGCACTGCACTATTAGAATCTAATAATTACTACATATTAAACCTCTTTAACAATTTTAAAAGTGCATGCTGGGTGAAAAGTGCAACGTTCAATTTAAAAACTGTATGTTTATTTTATTTTCAAGACCTGAGGTAAACTATGCTTCTATTTTCATTATGGCAATAAATGTCATAACATGTTATTCAATACTCAGTACCTGAGTTGATCATTGTCATAGAAGTTAAAAATATCAGGTGAAGTTAAGATAAGTCATTTATTTTAACATTGAAAAATATTTATTTTTATTGTGTGTCGTCACATGTAGTTAGGACACGGTGTTGGCTCGATAGTGAGACATGCTCAGTCCTGTTGGCTTCGTCAATCTGGCAACCTGCATTTTTGTTTAGTCATTGTTGGAGGTGTCGGTTGAAAAAGTGTTTTGAATTTCAACTGCAATACCTAGTTCAACCATTGGGTGTCAATCTTACGGTACCTTTAATCTAACCTACAACATTGAAAATGAAAAGGCCTATTTACTGTATAGGCCTTTTGTTTGTTAACACATTGCAATAATGCTTTAATAGTTAATATTAGTTAGTTAAAAAATTATTAAATTGTATAGGTGATATTAATTTAGTAACTTAGTTAATGCCTAATAGCTTGTTGTATGAGTTAATGACTAATACAATTCAGCAGTAGTTATTTAAGATAATATTTACACAGTAACTTTATTGAATTTGTTTTTTTACAATTGATTTTAGCGAATTATTTAACATTTAGTGATGAGACTTAACCTGACTTAACCTTTTTTCATCCTTTTCCCATTTAATTAGTTTTCTCTGAACATGTATACACAATAAAGCAATAAACCGAGTATTTTTTTTGTTATTACACCTGATAAAAAAGAAATCTTTTCTGCAGCTTAGCTTAGTATTTTGATAATATCATATATCGTGATAAAAGTTTCAGCAAATAATCGCAACAAGAAAATCTGACACCATTAAAAGCAAAGTCCATATACTGGTACCTTAAAGGTCCATATAAGTATCTGAAGTATACATATTAGTATCTAAAAATCTACAACGTTGTACCTTTTGAAAAGAAACTGTCATGAAATTATCTCTTTCAGTGAACAGATGGCTTTTCATTTTCATCCTATAGTGCACATTCAATAAAGCGAAGTGCTTCTTTTTTTAAATAATAAAAAAATATTAAAATAAAATACAGTAAGATATCAGTGTCAAACAACAGATTTAAGTTCCATAAAATTGTCCTATTTCCTATTTTGTGTTCCCAAAATATGATCTTGTGTTCCCAAAATATGATCTTGTCAAGTTCTGCTTTATTTTTTCAGTTTGTTTTTCACACCAGATTGTCTCAGTAAAACAAAGTGCATTTGTTCTCCATGCATTGGTGCATTCCTGCAAGAAGCGTTCTGCAAATAAAACTGCCTGGCGCTCTTTGCTTTGGATAATTATGTGTGAATGAAAAGCAAACACGACATTGTAAATGCGATCTCATGACGCCAGTGAGAGAAGTGCTTTTTCTCGTGGCCTCAGTAAACGTTGAACAACTGTGGAAATGCTCCGGATCCAGCAACACGCCATCATGAATTGTTTTTCAATGACCATAAACTGCTTCGCCAGTCGACTAGTCACCAAAAGCCTTTCTCATCAATGTGTTTATCCGATTATACTTTGCTGAAACTTTTCAAGCCAGTTGGTGCTGTTTGAAAAGACAACAAAATATCAATCAAGACTATATCCTTCCTTAATCACCTAATTCTGTAATCACCCATGGCCTTACACCATGTCCTAAGAATGCATGACTTGACAAGATTGCAGTGACATGACAGAAACTTTAAATGCCAGCTACTGCACTCCCAATGAAATTATAAAAGCTTTTAATCTAATAACAGAACAGCCGGCAGCTAGCTCTCTGCAACTCTCACAAGGTTGCCCGCTGAAGCTAAGCAGGGCTGCGCCTGGTCAGTACCTGGATGGGAGACCACATGGGAGAGCTATGTTGTTGCTGGAGTGGTGTTAGTGAGGACAGCAGAGGGCACCCAACCTGCGGTCTGTGTGGGTCCTAATGCTCCAGTATAGTAACACTGTGAAAAAGAGTAGGGGTTTAACCCTGGCATCCTGGCCAAATCTGCCCACTGGCCTCTGTCCATCATGGCCTCCTAAAGCTCTCCATATCATAATTGGCTTCATCACTCTGTCTCCTCTCCACCAATCAGCTGGTGTGTGGATGCTGCACACTGTTTGATGAGGAGATCCCCCCCCCCCAATGTGTAAAGTGCTTTGAGTTCCCAAAAAAGTGCTATATAAATATAAGGAATTATTATTATTAAAAAGGCTACTGAGAGACTAATTGTGTTGGTTTGTTCCGAATCACAGTTCTTACTTTCATTTTCAAACCGTCTGCTAGTTATTTTATTATCAAGATTTGAGGTGAACTATCTGCTGCTGGTTTCAAAAGTATGGCAAGAAACGTGATGTAAAATGATATTTAAACTCACATTGTTAGCATTTAACACTGAATAAAGCACAGAATTAGATCCTGGGGTGATCATTGTCATAGTAGTTTATGCTGTTTTGTTCTAAAATTGACTCCTTTTAACATGGAAAAGATAAAGCTTTAAATGCATATTGCAATGTCACATTATGTGTTAGGACACGGTGTTACTGTCAGAAAATTAAAATGCCATGCTTACACTGCATGTTTACCCTCAAAAGACATAAACGAAATATCTATAAATGGTAAACTTAACTATATAAAAAAACGGTCATATGCAATCATGTAACCAATACCACATGCATGAGAAGTGCATTTAGATTTTATCACATTCTCACTCTCATACTTGTTTATGACATTTTTTGGCTTGTGTTTTTGTCTTACCTGCTTTCTGGAACCGTTCTTCACTGAACTCGAACCCCGTCATCGTGGTCAACTCCTGTCTCTATCTCAAGTCGGCCGACGTATGTAGTGAGCTACTGGACAAACTGGTAACAGCAGGAAAGCCATCAATATGGAGATAAGCTGTCAGCTGGTAAACGTGAAAAGGAACGGCGTCATACTGACTCGTAGCGTTCGTTGTAAAAACTAAATGCAGCCATACGTACTTCTGGCTACTTAATTCACGATCTCCAGAAATGTATATATAGGGCTACGTTTTCATAATGAGCCTATGTTGCACTATTCATATATTAGCACATGTAATCAATTATTATTACTAAGTAGTTAAATTAATAGTTAAACTATAACAAAGGACACACAAATAAAGCGTAAACATATAAAGTACTAACAAAAAGCCTCTCTCAACTTTCAGAACATTCATAAATGTTTGGCCATAATGGCTGTAGATATGTGCGAAAGTTATAGGCAGAAATTTGTTGTTATATGTATTGTATATTATGTATTTGTATATACAGACACACACACAAAATGTGCGAATTATACATTGACCATCAGGGGGGTCAACTGTTTCGGTTAGTTTGTGTAATACATGATTCAGTCATTTATGTGTTTATTTTTAATTACATCTAGTTTATTAATAAAACGTATTTAAGTTTTCAGCATTTTGAGGGATATATAGTGTATTCTGACCTACAGTATTCTCTAATTAGCTCTTTCAGATGTTACCGTAGGTTAAACTACAAACTATGCCTTTAATTTGACTTGATTCTCAGGCTAAATATAGATACAAACACCTATTTCACGAGAAAACAAAGTCTTGTGAACACAATGTCTTTCTGCCACTTTCAGACTTTTCTCGAATAGACTGATTGGCGCAATTATGCATTACAATGGTTTGAACCGTTATAGGGGTGGTCAAATGTATATTTATATTATCTATTATTTTAAATATTAACATTATTTAAAATACAGATCAGGGGGAAATATTTCTCAGTATTAAACAACTGACCCCCTATACTGTACATCTTGTTTTGACCTCTTTCAAGGGGAATCAAGCGTTAATTAGGGGGGCCAAACCCCCCTGTAATTCGCACCCTTCACACACACTTAGACTTGCAGCAGTAAATTATACATGATTGCGTCTAATAACCAAAACCAAACTCAAATCTTAACTCTAACCCTATATATGTTCACTGTAAAAAAAAAATCCTGGCTTCCACGTAATTCCTTCATGCTACCCCAACACAAATAGTTAAAGCTGAATAGTTTTTACAAATTTAAGTGGATTGAACATACAATGAAGCAATCCCCTAAAAACCTCAAGAATTGTGTTGGTTCAGCTCAGTTTAAATAAATAGTTTGAACAAACAGCAGGAATCATTTTATGGAGTGTTGTTAATTAACATTAATTAAATGTGCAATTGTATCAAGGATGGTGTGGAATAAAGTGTTACCCTACACTGAGACGGAGCCTGCTTTTGGTTGAACAGAAATGAAGGCAAATCACAGAAGAAATGTTTGTAGATTTACGGCTGCAGGCACGTGAGGAGGTTATGGGCTGAGGTCAATGGAAGGGGGTGGACATTTGGCACAGAGGAGCCAAAGAAAATATCCCTAATCCCACTCTAACTTTTACACAGATTAAAACCGCTGTGAACCAAACAAGCAGGGAGACGCTTTTTGCGTGGCTTCGGATTTTCTGAGCACGCTCTGGTTTTTTTAAGGGGTTTGGGAGAAACACGAAGTGAATGGGTTCACCCCTGCTGTTGCCTGCTGAGTCTCATTTCAGCCCGGGGTTTGGGGAGGGATATGCAAATGCAGGCGTCCCCTTCAGAGCTCACGCTGCCCACTGTTGACAGAGGCATCAGAGCAACACAGCGCAGACTCCTGTTCAGTCTCTGGCTCCAGCTTCTGCTGTCTGTCTGTCCATCTGTCTGTCTGTCTGAGTGCTGAAGTGGGCAGGATGATGCCAGAGCAGCAGATGTTTCGACTGCAGCGCCGTTTGCCCGCCAACAACTGAATCAGTGCTCAGAGAAACCTTGTGGGACTCAGCAAGGAAAACAAGCAACACTCCACAACCTCCGGACTCTAAAGCCCAGCTGACTTGGCTTGACTTTTACTTTTTTTTTTCTTCTGCATATCCTCCTCAGCTTTTGCTTTCTATTCTGCTCCACTTTATGGCTTTTTCTGCTGGTATTTTGTGCTCTGCTGCTTAAAGATGAGGCGGATTTTCGCATTTGGGGGTCTTCTGTTGGTCACACTACTGTTGACTTCAGCTGATGCCAAAGGAACTTTCTATGGAAGTCCATATAGATACAATCTACACAAGTCTGGAAGCGTCCCTCAGCACAACCCTGGAAAACCAATGGGGCATCATAAGTAAGTAAACACTAAAGTTTACTGTACACTCTTAGAAATAAAGGTACGCGAGCTGTCACTGGGGTGGCACCTTTTTAAAAGGTGCACATTGGTACTTAAAGGGTCCATATTGGTACCTTAAAAGTATATGTTAGTACCTACAAATTTTAAGAACACTTTTGTACTTTTTATGTACTAATATGCACCCTTGAGGTATTAATATGGACCTTTATGTACAAATATGTACCTTTTAAAAAAAGTACCACCCCAGTGACAGCTTGTGTACCTTTATTTCTGAGAGTGCAGGTTTAAAGTTACAACTTCTGACTCATTATGCATGTGTGTGAAACATAATGCAGTGACAGCAGTGTCCTGCAGTTTCAGATGCTTCATTTATAAGAATTTTATACAGCATTTTCTAATTACAGCCTGAATGCCAGAAAAGTTGGGACTTTAAAAAAATGCAATAAACTGGAGAATGTGCTGATTATATTTAAATTTAGTTTAATGGAAACAGTTTTCAGTGCGCACTTAAATAGTATTCTGGAAATATCAATCTCCAAAAAAGTTAGACAAACGTAAAATAAAAGTCTAGGAACGGACTAAGAATATCCAAATAAAAGTGTTTTGAAGCTGCCCACAATAAGCAGGTTAATTGGTGATGCATGGGGGCTTTATGGTTGGGTATAAAACAATCATTGCCTCATTATTTTGTGCCAAATTCATGTGAGAACTGTCAAACAAATTGAAAATCACATGCATCAATGCAAAATCACAACCAACTTAAATCTTTCACCCACTACCACAGTGAAAAAAAAATATTCATTGGATTTACTAAACTGGTGGTGCGGTGGCGTAGTGGGTATCGCTGTCGCCAAGCAGCAAGAAGGTTGCTTGTTTGTGCCTTGGCAGGGTCAGTTGGCATTTCTGTGTTGAGCATGCTGGATTAATTAGTGGTTTATTTTGCTGTGGCGACCACTGATTAATAAAGGGACTAAGCTGAAAAGAAAATGAATGAATGAACGATTTACTAAACTTTGGGCTGAATTTAAGCAAACAAATAAAATTTGGTAATGTTCAGCTTAATTTTTTTTTATTCAGACCATGTAAATTGTTTGCAACCACTTACTTTAAAAAATGTAAATCAAATTAATTATTTTTCACTTGTGCTCAGGAGAAGTTCCAAAAAAACACTGCAACTCAATACAGTCTGCAGCTGCATCAAGAAACGCCACATCAGTTTTGTGCAGTAGTGATGATGCTGCTGATCGCAGATCATTAAGAACACTGTGAAGATGAGTGCTGGACTTAGAGGACTCAGTATGCCAGATTGTTTCAGGGAAAAACAAACATTGAGATCCTAATCTCTATGGAGCTAATAATATGCCAAAACAATCAGAATTTAAATTGTGTCAATTTGAATTATTGACAATTGTATTTTAATAAATCTGAATGTTTATATGCCAATTAAATGGTTTTGAATTTAAATTTAGTTTAGTTTAGAGTAGATGATCAATGATGAAAAGTTAAATTAAGTCTTCATTCAACTCTGCTTGATTCATGGTTATGGACGAATTACAGGGTGTGAATTACAGGGTGGGGTGTTTGGGGGAGTCTGGAAGTACATAAAAATAGATGTTTTTTATCTACATAGAGCGTAATGTAAAAATAAATGCATATGTATTTTAATAGAAGCTTATGGTCGCACATGGACGTTAACAGAACAACAAAAAGGAAGTTAACAGAAGCAAATTTCTCATCGTTTAGCAGAGAGAGAGAGAGAGAAAGATAGGAATATATTAATGTAGACTTTAAGAATTCAGTTGTCTTGAATTTCAGATGCTTAATATTTAAGTTATAAAATCAAATTCCAATTCAGAAATTTACATTCAATTTTTTATGGCATGTAATATATTCAGTTTTATTAAATTACATTTGCTAATAATTCAAATTACCATAATTCAGATTCAGATTGTTTCGGCATAATTTAAGCTCCATAAATCTCAAAGTTCAAAGAGAACATCCAGACTTTCATGAACAAAAGATGCAAAAGCATACATCTATCATGGTTCGGGCAACAGCAGAGCAAACGATATGGGTGTGAGAAATGTGTGTATAAGTATCATAGAAATGGAGGCATATATTAGCAAAATACAGGGACACTTACTCCATGCAACATAGGTTCATTCTGAAAACGTAGCCCTATATACATTTACATATTACATTTCAGGAGATCGCGAATTATGTAGCCAGAGTTATGTATAGCTGCATTTCATCTTTAAAAAGAATGCTACGGGGCGGTATGACTCTATTTCTTTTTGCGCAAAACAGCTGATCGCTTACCTCCATGTGGACGGCTTTCCCCCTGTTCCAGTTTGTACAGTAGCTTGCAATGTACATCGGTGGACTTGAGACGCAGAGAGAAGTTGACCGAAGAATGGTTTCAGAAAGCGAATAAGACAAACACAGAAGCCAAAAAAAAACAAAACAACAACACGTAAATAACAGGGTGAGAATTTGGTCAAATGTGAAAACGTGGTAAAAATCAGGCACCGCAAGGGCTTTTCTTTTTCTGGATTGCTTTTTAAAACTTTCAATTGGTTTTAGGGAAGTGGGTTGGCACTGGTCAATCTGCTTTTAAAAAACACTATTGGTTGGGTTTAAGGAAGGAGGAGGGTGGGTCAGTTGATCGGTCAGTCAGTCAACAGCGGCCTCTGGTGGATTTACACAAGAAGAGCAGGCGCGAATAGCACTCGCGAGAGAAATTTGAGATCTGAAAAAGCATACACAGCAGCCTTTGGTGGATTCACAATAACAAAAACTGCAAAAAAAACATTTCTCCTGGGATGTATTTGGCGCTCTCCAGAAATGTATATAGGGCTACGTTTTCAGAATGAGCCTGGGTTGCTTCCTTGGTAAGTCTATGATTATTAAATGAAGTCTCATTCTGCATGTGCTACAACAGTGTGGTTTCAAAGACAGAATAGATGTGCTTGACTGCTTTTCTACAGTTTAGATCTGTCTTCTGTTGGAAAAATATTACTGAAAAGGAGAAACCGATAATGATGACCACTGACTGTTCAGCAGCTGATGTTTTGTATTATGGAAGGCTGGACAAGAGATTTTGCTTGTTAAACTTTAGCAGTTTGTGTCATCATTTTCCAGATGATTAAACATTAAAAGGAAAGTTGATGGCGGTTCATTCCACTGTGGCAACCCCAGATTAATAAAGAGACTAAGCCGAAAAGAAAATGAATGAATGAATGAGCAAAGTTGATGTGAAACAGTGTTAAATGTGCCTCTGTCCTATGTTTTTGGAGTGTGTTGCCGCCATCAAAATTTTTTATTTTTTTTATATTTCCAAATACAATTCATTTGCTGACAAATAAATTTGGAATTTGTCTCTTTGTACTTTTGCAAATTAAATCGGCCAGTTAAATTAATTAAAATGGTAAATTTACCAAAACATTTTAGACAACTACATGCTCCCTTCGTTGTGGGAACATTTTGTATATGGTGATTCCTCTGTATTATAAAGCAAGCTCCATAAAAAAACATAGTTTGGTGTGGAGGATTTTTACTGACGTGACCTAGGTCCTGACCTAAACCCCACTGAGCACCTTTCGGGTAAAGTAGAGACTGAGAGATGGACCTTCTTGTCCAACATCAGTGCATGACCAAACAAATGTGCTTAGAAAAAGTTTAAGAATATGTTATTAAATTAGTCTAACATATACAATATCTTGGTAGCTGAAAGACTAATCTAATCTAATGAGATATATTTGGGAATGTCAGTATAAATGTAGTAAAAACAATATTGCAGTTTTGCTCCAAATTTTGCTTACAGATAGGCGGTGGGCTAGTTGAGAAACCCACATCAAAGACCTGTTGGCATCTAGGAATTCAGAAATGGCAGTGGTATCAAATGCAGATTGTGAATGTTGGCAGTAATGAGGTATCTGTCCTTAGTGACCCGTCAACTGAGCTGTTACTGCTTCAAACATGATCATCTTGGCCATTTATATTTTATATTTTAGGAACTTTTAACATGTACTTAAGAAAACAAAACATACAAAAAAATAATATATATATATATATATATATACACACACACACACACACACACACACACACACACACACACACACACACATACATACATACACACACACACACATATACATATATAGTTACCTTATGGTTCAATACATACCTCGGTTTTTTTAACACTGTTCTCGGTTCAGTTCGATTCTGATGGCTTGACACATAAGTGTTATTTTTGTTATTGTATGCTTAGGCAATAGGAATGATTTATTGCAATACTCCTTTATTTTACTTCAAAGTCAAGAAAGGTACACTAGTTCCTAGTGTATTGCATAATAAAAAAATTAACACTGAAATCTCACAGCTGCTGGTAGCCCATCTAAAAACTGGGCTACACATAAATTCCTACATTTTAAAAATAAACATGCATGTGAAGTTAATAAACATAAATTGACCATTTCAAATAAACATATTTGTACTTCAGTAAATATAAATAAACCATCTTAATTAAACTAAACACTGCCTTTGTTATTTTTATGTGTCTTTCGGAACCAGTAGGGTATGTTTGCTGGAAGGATTCAGCGAGGGATTGTTGTTTTTTTGGAGGACTTTATTACCTTCTCTGCTATTCTTCCTTTAGACAGTGATATTGCTGGGTGATGGCGCCGCAGATGTGCAGTCATGTTGGAAGTGTTTCCGTTCGAGTAGTCTATACGTGTATCCGAAATAACCCACACCGCGGATTTGAAAGACACCGGTGCTTCCTCGTATTGCTGCCTCACTTCACTGCCGCTCGCCATGTTAAAGTGTGGAATGATGGTGGAGCGTCCCCTAATTTTAGAGCATAGTGATTGAATATTTACTCATGGGGAGGAGTTTCTTCATCTCAGCTCGTAGTCCTACAGGCACACACAAACAGTCAATTCGGAGAGAAAGAAAACGCAAATAAATTATTTAAACGTAAAACCGGAAAAAACGCAATTCACAAGTGCGTATTGAACTGTGGATATTGTACCGAACGGTTCAATATTGTATCAAGAATTGTGGCATCCCTAATAT
>CAIGQZ010032598.1:4056280-4082186 GCA_903798205.1 Danio tinwini
TTTCTAGTATGATTTGGTATGTCGTTAGCATGTTTCTAGTATGGATTGGTATGTCGTTAGCATGTTTCTAGTATGGGTTAGTATGTTTCTAGTAGGGATTGGTATGTTGTTAGTATGTTTCTAGTATAGATTTGTATGTTGTTAGTATGTTTCTAGTATGGATTAGTATATTGGTAGTATGCATTGGTATGTTGTTAGTATGTATAGAATGTAAAGTCAATGGCAGTTTTTTATATAATGTTAGTCTATGGTATATTTGCTAGTGTGATGTAAGTGGTTGCTAGGGTGTGTGGCTAGTAAGTTGAAAGGTCATCAGTGATTGGCAGATTAGTAGTCTGAGTTAAATGAGCCCAAATTTAAGTATGTATGAATGTTAAGTCAATGGGACTTTTCCAAATTTTCCGGGTCAATTTTTGGAAAACCGTAAGTCGGATCATTTGGAAAAGATATAGTAGCTAAATTCAGTATAGTTTGGAGGTTTGTAGTTAGTTTGGTGGTTGTAGTATGAACGGTCTGGGAGGAGATGCATTTTTAAAATAGTCTAAGAAGACGAAAAAGAAGTTTATGTAAAACACTATTTACAGGTTTTCAGCAATCTTCAAAATATCTTCTTTTGTGTTCAACAGAAGAAAGAGGTTTGAGGGTGAGTGAATGATGGCAGAATTGTCATTTCTAGGTGAACTATCCCTTTAAGCCCTCTAAACCTCAGTTATACATGGTAACTGAGACGCTGCCACAGATGGGGTAATATAGTGATTAAGTTGAAAATAGCTCTGATCCATTTGGCATCTATTTCTGCACGTGTCTCTGAACGCTGTGCATGAGAGCAGGTCAAATTAGCTGGAGTGAAGGTCCATTTTTATTGCGTCTCTGAACTCTCTAGGCTATTTTGGACCATGGATATTGTACTAAATGTAACCCATTGTTCGATAACGTGCACTGTAGCATCTCCTCTTTCTCTGCTTAATGGATGCCGTATCTCCATATTTATACTGTCAGTAGCCTGTAACTTTCCAGAGCGACCCTTTAAGGCATGACCAATGACTGAACCCAGCGGCCGTTGAAAGATTGCTTCCATTAGCGTGAGCGAGAAAGTGGATGAGATAGAGAGGACAATGAGAAGAAAAAAATGAAGAGAGATATTTATATGGAGAAGGAGGGAAAACTCTGGCACCACTCCTTCTCACAACTGTAAGCTTTAAGTGCCATTAAAAGCTTTTGACGTGCATGTGCTGTGCTCAAGGGTGACTGAGGGTCATTTTAAACAATGACGGCCATTTATGTTTAGATTATGAAAATCCAAAGCTAAATCCTTAGCTAGATGACGGTCGAAAACAACCTGTTGCTTTTTTTTTACTCTAGTCACACGTAGCCAGCTGTATAAAGTGTAGTGCAGTGACCTGTCATTATCCTCACCTGCCATCACCTCAGTTGTTAATATTGCCATCCACTCTGCAGATCTCTCGCACGCCCCCATATACTGAATGTAACCCCAAACCATGATTTTTCCTTAACCAAACTTGACTGATTTCTGTGGGAATCTTGAGTCCATGCGGGTTCCAATAGGCCTTCTGCAGTATTTGTGATTATTAGAATGCAGTTCAACCGATTATTCATCAGCAAATTTACCTTCTGCCACTTTTCCAAATGATCAACTAGACTTCAAGTTATTATTTGTTGCGCTTACAACTGGTATCGATGACAACACTTTTGTTAGGTAGTGTATATTTACTACTGTCTTATTATCTGCCTATCATTAACATTTCGTCTGTTTATTGACTTAAAAAAGCTCTAATACATCCCTAAACCTACTCTATACCTAAACCCAACCCGTTTTTCATGTGGTGTACCTCAGGTGTATGTACTGGGCCCTTTCACATTGCTTTTTATCCCTGCGCTGAGATGCGTCCCACACACACACAGAGGACACGCCAGCTGCAAGATGTCTCCAATAGCCCCAAACGCTTCTTTACACCATTCCTCTGACAGATGAACACACGTTTTTCTCATGCTGTGTGGTCTTTGTGGTTTTGGAAATCAGCCGGCGGAGCTAATATTCATCTTTCATATGCACCAAACACCTCATAGGCACTGTTTAACACATCACAGGAGGCTCTTAGATCACTTTACATGCCTGACAGTGTGTTAATTTGTCCTTTCAAGAGTCACTGTACTGCAGTTCAAGCAGCATTACTATCTGCTTTGTTTCATATGACTAAACACAGATGCCTGGAATAGTTTGAATTGTTGCTAAACATGATTATATTTTTAACGATTGTTGACAGAAACAGCGATTTATCTGTGACTCTCTTGTTCTTCCTGTTGACTTCATTTGATATTGATTTAATCCACTCATGTAGATAAGGTTGAATTGGGTTTCATGTGTTTACATGTGGAACATTTGGACACCTGGACTCATTTTACTTGACTACAGAGCTTGTCCTTTTTCTTCCAAGTGTGCATTCACCTCACAAACAAACGCTGGGGTCTGTTTTTTGTTACTCACAGGCAGAAAATCTCCAGCCTTCTGCATGTAGTTATTTGCATTCACACTGCACAGCTCTGTTTAATGCCACCTAAATCGAAGAAGCAAGTCACAGGGGTCATTTCTATTGATACTGTAAGTGCAAAATGTGTAAAATGATAGGTTACTCACGCGGTGCAACTTAAGACACACTTGTGTTGCGTTATGAGCAGGGCCAGACAGAATCTGCAGACCTTTTTATCTATTTCTGCACAAATTTATGTATGAATAAGAAGTCTTATGCGGAGTGATTATGAGACAACATTATAAGATGTTAATATTAGATTTAGATTTAGTTGTGATGTCAGGTGACCAAAATTCTGTGACTAGCCAGAATAACTAAGGACAAAGTTATTTTGATGTCCAATAACGACGTCAAATGATCTTGACATTTTCAGGTTGTGTTGGAAAATGACTAAAATCCAACGTCAAGCAAACATCTTAAACCAACGTCATATTGGCGTCAAATACTGACATTTATTCGTCAGGTACGGCAACCAAAATCCAACATCTGATAGACGTCATAGTGGTAATGTCCACACAACGTCAAACTGTAACATCATTAGACATTGGTATTTGGATGCTTTTTAGGTTGCGTTTGAAAGTGACCAAAATTCAACATCTGTATGTTGGACACTGATGTCGGTCTAACGTTGGGTTACAACCTAACAGCAGTGGTGGAAAGAGTACTGAAAAACCATACTTAAGTTAAAACAGGAGTTTAGTTTGGTCAATTTCACTTAAGAGTCTACCAAGTAAACAGCGATTTTTGATGACCTTAATCCAACTAAAGTCATAACTGAACTAAACAGAAATGGAATTAAAACATGTGGAGTATGCAGATATTAGTGACATTATTGAAGTAAACACTGCAATCAAACTATTACCGTCAAGTAGGATTTTTCGCCGACAAAATCCACACACAGCTGTCAGTAAAAGACCGCAGACACACATCACAAAATGCAGAAGTTTAAATTAAATTAAATTGCGTAACACTCTTCTACCAGTCCTTACTCCTTATTTGCGTCTAATACCCCAGTTTGTCACGGGGGCATGAATGAAATGTCGAAATGCCGAACTGCAGTTAGTCACCCAAAATTACATGAAACTGTTACATGAAAGCACTTCATGTAAACACCTTAATTATATTATTGTCTATTGAGGCAAATAACCAGATTACAGATGTCCATGTAAGCGTAGTCAGTAGTGTCTCTAAAGTAAGTGAAAGATCCAGAAGGGCATCCTGCTGATTTAATTCAGGCACGTTTTTGTCAGACGGCTCACCGGTTTGACTTTCATACATTCACCGTCATTCATTTTTTTTAAAAAGCACCCAGTTTATTTTATTTGTATATGTTTTACTTGAATGCATAAGTAAGTGTGACGTAACCGCTTTTTTTCTCACCGGCCAAAGGGCTGCTGCGTTATTTATGTCCAAGCAGAGGCTGCAAATATAGCCACTCAAATTAACCATGAACATTACCACACGATGGAATGTCACTTTAGATGTGCTGAAAGTCGCATTATTAAAGTGCAGTACATATATGTAAACACCGAAATCAAACTATTAGACTACCAACTTGTAGGACTTTTAGCTGCATTTTGCGATAGGACAATCCACACAGCTGTTTGACAATATTCTCTGCACCTACACACATCTCTAAGCGCGCACACACATACTGAACTGTTGGAGACTCAACACACCCGCCTTCATCATTACCAAACACGTTTATGTTGTCATGAAAAGCGGACGTTTTCTTTTCCTGGTTTAATTGACCAAATTCCACACTAAAAAAGCTTTTATATGTGTGATGTAGCACAAGTATTTAAGCATGTTCATGAGAGAGAAGGAGAGCGCACCATCCGCCACGTAACCAACATAAAATAATACTGTTGCATACATCACATGCAGAAATCACACCATGGACATTACATCAAGATGCCTACAGGTTTAAAAAGGCCTAGATTAAAATAAAAATGATCAAATGAGAACGTTTTTGTCATAAACTACAGCAAAACAACTTGTCAAGAAGAAAATAAAAAATAAAACTATGCGAACTGAATAAATACAGTAATGGAGAAAAAAGAGCACTTTATTATCAGCTGTTAGTCAGCGCCCGCTCTTTTTTTCTGGTCATTGCGCCTTTTGCCGTGTGCTGTGTAATTGCAGTAATTGTGTACGAGTCACATTTAAAAGATGATAAATGTAAGCAGGTCATCAAAAAATCGGACACTATCAGAAAAATTGACCATCAAGGTTTGCAATGTAAATACTCTGAAATGCTATAGAAGAAAAGCTTGTCAGTAAAGTTAGCTATTTTCTATTTAATTATTAACAAATATTTTGCAGTGTTTGCATGTTCATTGCATAGAATTCAATTTAAACTAATATAAAACTATTGCATACATAAAATTATAGGAACAATTATGGAAATTGTATACATAAAAATGGAAGTAAATTCATTACAAGTTAATAAAAAAACATGATTTTCCATTCATATATTAGCAAAATATTAGAATTCTAAGATTATTCCATTAATATTCATCATTAAGGATTTCTTTAAAATAGTGTAAAAATCTCATCTTTTCTCGTTCTCGTGAACCTAATCTCGTATCTCGTCTAATTGAGTAGGCGTCTCGTCACACCCCTAATATATATATTATTTCAAAGTTTGTGCTACTGTCGGTTTATCATTAAAGCTAAATTAAATTAATCAGCACTGTTTGGGTTTCGTTGTGATATTATTGTGCATTATGTGGTCAGTGAATAAGCAGTGCTCGAGGGTTCGAGTCTGGTGAAAAATAGTTCCACAAAGTGTGTAAGACAAAAACAGAAGCCAAAACATAAAACAAACACGTAAAAATCTGAAAATGTGGTAAAAATCAGGCTTCTGCGAGTGCTTTTCTTGTTCTGGGTTGCTTTTTAAAACTGTTGGTTGGGTTTAGGGAAGTTGGTGGTCGAGTCAATATGCTTTTTGAAACACTATTAATTGGGTTTAGGGAAGAGGGTGGTTGAAGTTATCGGTCGGATAGTCAGTCAGTTGGTCAAACAGTCGGTCAGTCAGTAGACAGTGGCCTCTAGTGGATTTACACGAGAAGAGCAGATGCGAATGGCACTCGCGAGAGAAATTTGAGATCTCAAAAAGCGTACATAGCGGCCTCTGGTGGATTTGCAAAAACTGCAAGTAGCTCCTGCGATGTATTTCGCGCACTCAGGAATGATTTACGTAATCAGAATGCCCCTGGGTTGGATCTTCTTCTACATCACCTAATCCTACCCAATATCTACTTATTAATAAGCAACAAATTAGACGTTTACTGAGGCAAAAGTCTTAATTAATGGTTTGTTAATAGAGAGAACTGAACCTTAAGATGAAGCGTGACCCAGTCTTTATAGTAAGGTGAAGACATGCCGCTTTCCCAGGTTAGTTCAGTAAGCGCTCTTGTAATTAGATTCATTAATGTCAGGGGTCAGTGCGCTGAACTCTACACACACTGTGACGGACTGAAGCATTGTAAGAGTCCAGATCTCTGAAGCAGAACCTCTGTTGAACAGCAGGACTGAAGGTTTTGCTGCAGGCTCCAGAGAAAATGCCAGATCAGTACAGCAATGCATGACTGCTCTTCAGTCAGAGACGCTCTGTGTGTGTAAAAGCACATGCGCACGTGGGCCATGAGCTGCATATTCATGGACAAATGTGGATTTCCTTGTGTGTTTTGTATGTGTCACTTCAACAAAACTGTGTTTGTTTGAAAGCATCAGACAGCCATAAATTAGATCTCAGCTGCTGTGAACTGTGTCACACTCAAAAAAGGATGTTTGCTGTTTGTTCAGACTACTTATTTAAAATGAGCTGAAACTGTTTGTTTTGGGACAACTTAATTGTTCTTTTAATATGCTTAAACTGGTAACAAATAATATGTTAACTTAATTCCTTCCTGTTGTCCCAACACAAATTGATTGTGTGGAAACTGAGTTTTTTTTTTACTGTGTACAAAGTGAACGACACTGAGAAAAGTAAAACTACCGTGTCTTTCATTCAAAGTACATTTTCATATTAGATTAAAGGTGTAGTATTTCAGAAACATGCTTTGTTGTGCTGGTTGAAAGGTTCTTCACATTCTAATAGTAATGATTCAAGTAAATTGATGTTTCTGGGCATGGCAGAAGACAAAAAAAATGTTCATCCAATTAAAATTTGTCAGGCCGATAATTCATAATTCTGATAAATAGCCCAAACTGTCTGTCAACAGATGTAAATTTGTACATCTGTGCACCTGTTCACACAGATCCGCCAATGCATTGTTTAAAAAGCCCCTATTATGGGTTTTTAAAAATGACCTTCCATGTAGTGTGTAACAGCTCTAAGTGAAGTGAAATATCCAGCTAATGCTTAAATCTGAAAGTGGACAGTTTTTAAAACTATTGATTCATCTAAAAAAGAGTCGACTCATAGTGGTTTAAATGAATCATCTTGATAACGAGTCTTTAGACGTGCTTTCGTGAGCTCATTCCACTGCTGTTTGTCATTGCTACGGCCACCATTAGCTGATTCTACACACGTGCAGGGTCAAGGTTTAGAATAGTTCAGCTTTTGCTGCTGTGTGGATTAATACTGTGTGTCATACTTAAGAATAGAGCAATATACTGGTGTTTAACTGCACTGCTTTTGGGGGTGAGGTGTCTGAATAACACTGTTGAGAACTGGGTACTGTTTATTGTGGTGTTAGAAAGTTTACTATGAAGCGTGTTTCAAGCATCTGCTGTGATCGGATGCTATACCAATGTTGGCGACCCGGGGGCTTGATAAACCGCACTGGGCATTTTACTGTCTCACACTGAACAATGTTGACCAATCGCAACAGGCTGTCATCGGTCCAAACGGCGCAGATTAGCTTCGCGCTAAGGAGGGGTTTGGGAACAAATGAATCGCTGAACGATTCATATGGGAGTCGCTGAGATAATCAGGTAAAAATAAATTCATATTATAAGACCATGAAAGTGTTTTTTGACCTTGCATGCTTATTAGACTGTTGTTGGAGACCCATAAAACCAAAATATGACCCTTTATAATGTATAATAGGGGCTCTTTAAATCTAAAATGATCATGAAAATTGTTGAATGGAAACGCTAGTAACACTTTAGTTGCCATACTAATTCACTAAATTAACGAGTGTCTTATTACTTGCCTATCATTAAGATGTTGTCTGTTTATTAGCACTTATAAAGCCCATATTCTTTATGATCGTTGCAACACAGGCTCATTCTGAAAATGTACCTCTATATACATTTCTGGAGATTGTGAATTATGTAGCCAGATCTACATATGGCTGCATTTCATCTTTAAAACGAACACTAAGGGGCTCCCCTTAGTATAATATTTTTATATTCAGGGTAAGGCATAAGACAAAAAAAAGTTAAATATTGTTTTATCCAATTAAATATTGTCAGGCAGATAATTCCTATAATTCTGATTAGTAGCCCAATTGTCTGTCAACAAATATAGATTTGTACAACAGCGGACCTCACGGGCACTGCGGTCACGTGGACACGAGTGACAGCTGTAAAAACAAATGCTAAATCAAAACTTTTTAAAATCCTGAATCAATATTGGAGTTACTTTTGCATGCTGGAGGAAGGACGACACCATGGCTGAAGGATTTCTTTTAGACAGGTAATGTTATGTTTTAGAACTATTTCAGTCACGCAAAGCTTATGAAGATTTTGTTGTTTTATGATTGGTTTATATGCACAAACGTGTGTCTGAAATAGCAAGTAAGTGTGGCTTAGTAATAAGTGTAATTTCTGCACTCCACTGGCCAACTACTGTACATACAGTAGTTGCTGTAGGACAAAGCGTGTGAGAGAGCGGGACCAGCGATCAGTTTTTCTTGCTAACTACACAACTGAAAACGTGCTAGATATAATACAGGTTTTCGTTCAGAATTGTAGTATTATAAAGTACTGTAAAGTTTTCTTACATTTTACACAGTTTTCTTTATTGGCGAATGACATGATCTAGTGGGTCTCTGTCATCTTTGATGTGCACGTTTGCGATTTCAGGAGGCGTGGCTTTGAGCAGCAGGGGAGGAATTGTATTTAAAAGATACAGTATTATGTATATTTCATAAATATATGAAATAATATTTCTATGAACATGATTTGATTATAACTGCAGATCAATGACAGTGTTACAGCCTACTGTAACGTCTGCAATTATATAAAATAAATAAATAAATGCAACATATATGAACACATACAGACCCTTACAGTCTCCGATATGTTACCACTTACAGAAAAACTACACACAGCAGACATTAAGTCCTTATTTGAGTTCAAAAACAACACGCAACATATACAGTAGCCCACAGTCAGAGCTAACCTCTCATCTGTGTCTGTAATCTTCACCAGCACATGTAGCCTCTGTTAGAGAGTAATTCCATCATTCAGAGTTCATAATAGTCCAAAAGGCGATGATAAACATGGCAGTTTGTTCATGTTTCAGGTTGCTGAAACTATTTGCTCCTGTCGGGAATCCTTGTAATCCTGTCGGGCTTCTCCTTTTTTCCGCGCTTCACTCTCGCATTTGTCCTTTTCTTTCTGAATGGATCAGATGTCGAAGACGCTTCATTAATTACACACGCACGTTATTATTATCAGCTCAAGAAGTTCGTTATATCAAATCTAGACGCGAACGCGGGCTCCCTGGAGAAAGCGAAAAACCGCTCACACTTTTAGTTGGCCTCATAAAACAACAACAGGACACGGCAGATTCTTGGCTTTGTGGTTGTTCATCAAGACAACGACAAGGTTTGTTTTGAGCCCGGGTCATCCATGTATCGTTATTATATGCATATAGTTGTCTCGGCTGTGCATTTAAAAACATGGCGGCTCCATTGTTTTGATTCTGGCTAGCTCCACGAGATTGTGACGTATCTCTGTAAACCAATCAGCGTTCAGCTGCGCGTGTAGCTCCACCTTTGGGTACCCTTTCTCGTCTTTGGTACTCTTTCGAAAGGGTGCCGAAAAAGTGGTACGGTACGGATCGGTTCGGTACGCTTTTGACAGTGGAAACGGCCATAAAAGCGTACCGACCCGTACCGTACCACTCAGTGGAAACGGGCCTTAAGTGACAGATTATGGTCTCTGGTTTTAACCTGTTTTATTCAATTTGCATTGGAGCAAAAATCAAACCCCTATACGAAAAATGAAAAGAGTTTTACTAAAAGTAGCATTTTTTCTTTAAACCAGCAGTTTTCATGTCATGTCACTACATGGTTTTTCTTTTTACCGCTATTCAGTTTTTATGTATTTCTAATGTGTTTGATTTTGTCTGACATTTATAAGCATAAACTCCAAAAATATGTTTGCTGCTTGTTCGAAATACTTATTTAAAATAAGCTTAAACAACACAATTATTAAGATTTTTTTTGGCACACCTTTAAAAATAATTGTTTTATGTTCAATCCACTTACATTTGTTAAGTTGACTTAATCGATTTGTGTTGGGACAACATGAAGGAATTGTGTGGAATCATGTGATGATTGTGTGGAACCCTTCATTTTTGCTTTCAGTACAAAAAATAATCACAAACAATTCCTTGATGGTGTCCCAACATAAATCGATTAAGTTAACTTAATCGTTTCTTGTTTTTTTTTTTGTTTTTTTTTTACAAATTTAAGTGGATTTAATATAAAACAATTAAGTTGTCCCCCAAAAAACAGTAACACTTCATTTTGATGGCCCATTTGAGTATTAGTAGACTTAGTAGAATATCTGTTGATACTGCTCCTTCAACAGAAATGTAACTGACTATAAGAAACTTTGCAAGTACATGTGAACTTACCCTAACCCCAACCTAACAGTGTACTTATAATCTAATGAGAATTAGTTGGCATGTAGATGCAATGTAACTTAATTCAATAAACGGACCATCAGAATAAAGTGACCCAAAAAAACTTTAGAATTTTGTTGATTTAGCTAATTTTAAATTAGTAGTTTAAACAAGCAGTAATACAAATTTTTTTATGTAGTTTATTTAATAAAATAACTAGCGATAATATAACCTAAATGTATTTAATAGGGTTAAGTCCAATTTGCTTTGATTTTATAGTTAAACTCCCCCAAAAAATCCAAAATAAATATTTCAGCTGAGAAAGTAATTCATTTTATTCATGGTCTATTTATTTGACCATTTGAGCACTTTGTGTGATTTTATTTTCTTGGGCAGAATAAATATATTCAATATATTTAGTTTCAACCAAAACAAAACTATAATTTGAGGAAAATGTATGAATTCAGCTGTAACAAATGACAGTGTTTTTTATTCATTTACATTTTTTATAGTAAAAGTATACTTTGTGTTTAGGGTAAAAAAATCCTAAATAGAAATCTACATCTACAACAAAAAAATTGTGATCTATAGAGTAAATATTTTGTTTTAAGCTTTTACTTTGTGGTTCTTGACCACAATAAACCCTTTTGATTTAGAATAAATTACTTTTATAAGTTTGAACCAAAGTTAAACTACACTTTTAGAAAAATAAAACACAAAATTAACTAACAAATTAAAGTAATTATTACAATGCTCAATGTATATATTACATGTTATTGTAGTTTCTGAAATGAAGTTACTTATCCTCTGAAAAAGTCGATTATTTAATAATGGTTACTTGCTTAAATATTAATAACAGTTCTGCCTACTGTAAATCAATTCAGAGAAACAGAGCAGTTTGTTTTCTATTATCTATGCATTGAGATTTATATGAATATATATGATTTTAGTAAGTAATTAATTTGAATAAAATTTGAATGATGTAATTATTACTTAATTACTTTTTTTAAAGTAACTTACCCAACACTGCTGTGTATTTATTTTATACTGTGTTCTGCATTTGAGTCATTTGAAATGAGCTATTGAAGGTTGACCTCAGCGAAGACTTGTCAGTCCTTGGAGCATCACAGGAATCAGTCTAATGCTCTTCACCATGACCACCACAGCAGCTGCTCAGGAAACTGCCTGGTCCAGGATTATAAAAACCTTGGGATCGTCTCGTCGCTGGTCTTGGACTGCACCAGTGGCGCTGCATAGTCTGAGGGCTTCGGGATGAGTACCCCCAGGTGGAAATAGAGAATAAAGAGAATAATTAGCGTAGCTGCTGTTTATAGTGTATATAAACGAGATGCAAGAACCTGCGTGGGGCACATCATGCGTCATAATGCTAAGTTATGCACTGAGTGTATGCCTTACTAAAAAGACAGGTTTTTAATCCAGTTTTGAAATGTGAAAGTGTGTCTGAGCCTCGGACATTATCAGGAAGGCTATTCCAGAGTTTAGGGGCCATAAGTGAGAAGGCTCGACCTCCTTTACTCGACTTTGCTATTCTAGGTACTACCAGAAGCCCTGAGTTTTGAGATCTTAAAGAGCAGAAAGCGGATATTTTCTGAAAGAATTGAAGATAATAGTGTGGACATGGAGCGTTTTTAAATGAAAACACAGTTACTGTAGATGCAGCCTAAAAAAAAAAGCTAGCAGATCAACAGAATCAACAAAATCTCAAAAGAGGTCCAGCAAAATCAAGAGTTACAATATTTTATTTTCCAAATTTTTTTAGCTCATGAGTTTTTGAATGTTTATTGATGTTTGCATGTCTTTTCCCCTCAACAGGAACTACTGTGCATATGTTGTCCAGAAGAACGTCACCTGTGTAATGCAAGACGGAGTGGCCACATATGTCAAACCAGAGTACACTACCAAGTGCATATGGGGACAGAAATGCCCTGTGCTCATGTAAGTCAAACACTCCTGAATCCAATTTAGTGATTCAGCAAACTTAGCATGCACTGTAAAATAAATACTGGGCACACTGCTCCTTAATGTTGTTCCAACATAAACTCACAAATTTAAGTGGATTGAACATAAAACAATTAAGTTGTCCAAAAAATTTTAATAAAACTCAGGAATTGTCATGTTTTAATTCAGTTAAAATAATTTGTTTGAACAAGCAGCAACACTCTTTTTTGAGTGAGGTCTCAGAGGGTTCAAACTTGTTAAAAATAGCAAACATTTTAAAATACTATAGTAATTTATACTATTCTGTAGTATTTTTGAATCCACTGTACATAAAGTACTTGAATTAATCTGTTCTAGCGATTGTAAAATTGCTATGGTCATAACAATAGTAGGCCTAATTTAAATAAACGACCCAATACTCTAGTTTTCTACAACTACAGGGTATATTACTACAAGTGTACTGTAGTAAACTAAAGCATACTTCAGTATTTAAATTAGCTCACTGTAATACTACAGTATGCTGGAGCGCTAACTAAAAGCTGTAAATTAGAAATACAGTATAATACACTACTATTGTGTAGTTCAAAAACACTATACTGCAGTTAGTGATGTGAATGAGATGATTTGGTGGAGTTTGAAGGAGTCAGACATGTTTTTATTGTGTCTTTCTGGTGCCCTCTAGTGGTATTTTCACGTCACGATGAAGCATCTGTGTTTAAACGAATGAGATACTCAATCTGCTTATCCATGTGCGTCTGTTTTTAGTTTTATCTGAAGTGTGAAGTTACAGCTCGTTTACACGGATTAAAACTATTGTGGACATACAATATGTAGCATTTTGATCTGAATATGTGTTAAACCCCTGCTAAAAATGCCAGCTTAAACCAGCCTAAGATGAAGGTTTTAGCTGGTCGACCAGCCTGCTTTTAGAGGGGTTTTGGACATTTCCAGGCTGGTTTCCAGCCATTTCCAGCCTGGTCTTAGCTGGTCAGGCTGGGAGTTGACCAGTAAAAACCAGCTATGTCCAGCCTAAACCAGGCTGGTCAAGCTGGTTTAAGCTGGTTATTTTTCAGCCTGACCAGCTTAGACCAGGCTGGAAATGGCCAAAACCCCTCTAAAACCAGGCTGGTCAACCAGCGTTGTGTCGTATATGAATAGTATTATATGCTTGTTAATAAAATAAGGTTTTATCTATTCTTTTATCTATATTTATTATTTTTTTCATCAAAAGATTTGAACCAAACCATAAATGCACCTTGAGAAAAATTAGTTTAAGGCAAAAATATAAATCGTCCCTTTTCAAATATTTCCAGAGTGCTGTTTAACATATTGTAGCATGTTAGTAAAGGTTTAAGACAGTTCCTGTGTTTTATTTTGGGGTGTATCTGTATTTGTGGGGTTGTAAGGGGCTAGATTTTGGGGAAAAGCAAGTCTGTGCACTCGAGAGGGAGGGAGGGGTTTTCTGACTGGATGACACAGGTGTGTTCGTTTTTGAGTGTGTGAGAGAGTGGCTGTTTTGCAGCGGTCAAGAATTACTCTGTCTACAACGTGCAAAAGTTCATTAAAAGACGAGTTTGGACTGTTAAACGCTTCCTGGCCTTCTTCAGTCTGTTACAATATTTTCTCGAAACATTTTTAAACATAATACACACATTTTTTTATTCTAAAAACAAAATTCTTTCACCTTTGCTATGATAACAGTACATATTTTACTAGTTATTTTGCAAGATATTGCATTTTTTTACTTAAAGTGCAATTTAAAGACTTAACTGCACTATAAAAAAATTTACCTTTGTTAATTAACAAGTGTTTACATTTATCTATGGGAGATCTAGTTCCCATAATGCAATTCACGTAAAATAAAAACATGAATCACAGAATACAGATAACTGCAAATTTATTGATATTTATTGCAGTTTAAATAGGGTAACTAGGCAAGTTCTGATAATTACGCAAGTCATTGGACAACAGTGGTTTGTTCTGTAGCCAATCAGAAAAATTGTTGCATCACTAGTCCTATTGTGCCTGAATGTCAGCGGATAAAGCCCCTGAAGTAATTCTCCTCACTGATTTAATTGTATCTGATGTAGAGTACAGGGCAGATGTATGGTGGAGTGTGAAGTTTATTGTGTTTGTGACATTCAGTGTGTTTATTCTGCCGCAGGTATCGTACACTCTTTAAACCACAGTACAAAATCGGCCATAAAACCATCACTGAGCTGGAATGGCGCTGCTGTCCGGGTTTCTCTGGAGAGAGCTGCGCTGAAGGGCCGAGCTCGGACACGGACGGCATGATGCCACCTTTTAAGGGCTCTTTCCCTCGTCCAGGGCTGAAGGGTTTCCCCAGGGGTCATCCCAGAGTCCCTGAGCCTGCAGGACATCCCGACCACAAGCCCTTCCCTGGCGGATTTGTCCCAGCAGAAACCCCAAGAAGCGGCTATGGTAAATGCAGAATACAATGCTCAGCAACTCCAAATATTTACTGTCACACTAGTTCTTTCTTTCTTTCTTTCTTTGTTAGTTTGTATACAGGTGTTGGACAATGAAACTGAAAGCTTTGAACGCCTTGTTTTAGACAATAATAATTCATTAGAATGGTGTAGGGCCTCCTTTTGTGGCCAAAAAAGCATCAGTTCATCTTGGGAATGGCAGACACAAGTCCTGCACAGTGGCCAGAGGGATTTTGAGCCATTCTTCTTGCAGAATAGTGGCCAGGTCATTACATGATGCTGGTGGAGGAAAACATTTCCTGACTCACTCCTCCAAAGCACCCCAAAGAGGCTCAATAATATTTATTTGGTGACTGTGCAGGCCATGGGAGATGTTCAACTTCACCACTCTGTCACCAGTTTTGCTGTGTTTATTGGCGCATTATCATCCTGAAACACATCATCACCTTCAGGATACAATGTTTGAACTATTTGTGTGCACATGGTTGCCCAGAATAGTTGGGTAGTCCTTGGCAGTGATGCATGTAGCGCAAGTATTAGGCTTAGGGAATGCCATGATATTGCAGCCCATACGCTTCTCTCTGGGCATGCAACAGTATGGGTGGTACACTTCTTTTGGGGCTTCTCCACACCTTAACTCTTCTGGATGTGGGAAAGTAAGTGAATGTCAGGCTCAGGATGGAATGTCTCCAGCATGCGACTGTGGTCAAGTTACCAATGAGCCACTGCGAGTTGAAGAACCCAACAATGAGACACTACTTGATTTCTTGCGGCGTTTTATTAATGACCAAAAGACAATCGTCAATAGAAGATGAAAAAACAGTTAACAAAAACAGGGAACTTCAGGTTACAAAAATACATCAAGCTTGGTGAACTCTGACCTGCGAAATCACATCACTTGACTGCATGAGACCAATCGAGGATCAAAACATAGAAATTTAAAATATGGACCAATCACTCGCTTTTTAAATGTCTAATCATCTTGTTTAAATCGCAGCGCCGAACTACAGAATTTCGCTTTATATACAGACTAAACAAGGCACATGTGAAACTGATCTTGGTGATTACCCGTAACAAAAAAAGGTTGAAATGACGACATCTAGTGCTGAATAAAAACATCACATGAAAAATTTACCAAAACCTCTGACAGTGAAAGTGGACTCATCAGAAAACAATACTTGTTTCACATTGTCCACAGCCCAAGATTTCCACTGCTGGCACCATTAAAACCAACGTTTGGCATTGGCACAAGTGACTATAGGTTTGGCTATAGCAACTTGACCATGTATATTAACCCTGTGGAGCTCCCGATGAACAGATTTGGTGGAAACAAGAGTTGAAGTGCACATTTAATTCTGCAGTGAGTTGGAAGCTATGTTTTTTTGGATAAGGTTAGAGCCCGAACATCCCTTTCAGACAGCTTTCTCTTGCGTCCAGTTAGTCCTGTTGGATGTGGTTCGTCCTTCTTGGTGGTTTGCTGACATTAGCCTGTATACCACTACCAAGTCACAAAGACTTGCTGTCTTGGTCACCAACAATTTCTCTTCATTTGACCTCTGATACTGTATGTCATCCACTGCAATATTTAAGCTAAATTATTCTCTTACTCTGCTAATTAAACCTTCACACTCTGCCCTTACTGGTAGAATATGCAAACAATGAAGATTGGCCACCAGGCTGGTCAAATTTAGCCATGAAACCTCCAAAGCTAAAATTAGCCAGTGTTTCAGTTTCATTGTCCATCCCCTGTATATACAAGCAATGCACTAATAATTTTTTTGGTTATTATACCTGCTAAAGTAACCTTTTAAAATAACCAGATTGGCTGAATATCATGATAATATCATAAATTGATATAATAGTTTGTTTTTTTCCTTCCCACAGGTCCAAAGACAGGAGTCACAGGTGAGCGTTTGGACCGCATTGAAGAAACCCTACGCAGACTCTCTCAGGATCTGGACAGCTTGAACGGGCTGGTGACAGGCATGGAGGATCGCCTGCGAGTGTCTCTCCGCGAGGACACCAAGAAGATGCTGACCTCTCTGCTGGGTGGTGTGCCACGGCTGCTGGACACGTCTGTGGGCTTCGGGCTGATCCCAGAGGGCACACCCAATGGCTTAGATGGAGACGAGAACCTGCCAGGTTTCGGGGAGCTGGTGGGACGGGTGATGGAGGTCAAAGACGAGCTGAAGGCGAAGAGCCACATGCTAGATGAGATCCGGGGAATGGTGATGGGACACGATGGCCACCTGAAGAGGTTGATAGACACGGCCACAGGAAGACCCGTCCCTGGAGAGCAGAGGCATCTTGAGGAGCTTCTGGACTCTAAACTGTCTGTTGTAAGAGCGGATGTGCTGGACGGCTTTGAGAGGAGGCTGACGGGTCTGGAGACTCACTGTGATGAGAGAATCAGACAGGTCAGATTTTCACTCTACAGCTGAGAATAATGACATTTTGTTTTATTTCTCATTTTGCATAAACACAAGTCAATTCACTAATCCTCCCTATTTAGATTTTTAGACCTGATTCCAGTTCTACCCCTTAACCCTTCACTTTCCTCTCACTATATATATATGCAAAAGTTAACAAGTGGATCAAAACCTTTTAATAAAGTTGCCAGGAAACTATACAACAACACCCATTGATAGTTTTCATGTGACGTCAAACCACGCGAGTTGAGCAAAGTCTCATTTTTTTTAGCCAAAAGCCACAACAGTTGTACAATTACTTACAATGAAATATATATTTTAAAGATGTTAGTATTAATATGTTAGTCTTAAGGATATCTATGGGCTAGTGTGCTCCAAAACCTCTTAACACCTTAATTTAAGGTGACATAGTTACACATAATCCATTGATTTACTATTATGCATAATTACTTGTAACTAACCCTAAACCTAACCCACATTTAAACCCCAACCATATAGTAAGTACATGTAATGAATTAATATTACTCAGTAGTTAAATGAATGGTTACACTGTAACTATTCATTCATTAATTTTCTTTTTGGCTTAGTCCCTTTATTAATCTGGGATTGCCACATGAACCGAAAACTTATTCAGCATATGTTTTACGCAGTGGGTTCCCTTCCAGCTGCAACCCATCATTTGGAAACATCCACACACACTCATTCACACACATACAATACAAAAAATTTTAGCTTACCCAATTCACCTGTACCGCATGTCTGTGGACTTGTGTGGGAAACCCATGCAATCACGGGGAGAACATGCAAACTCCACAGAGAAATGCCAACTAACCCAGTCGAGGCTCAAACCAGCGACCTTCTTGCTGTGAGGCGATTGTGCTACCCATTGCGCCACCGTGATGCCCACTGTAACTGTCACCTTAAAATAAAGTCTAACCAAAAACATTGACAAAATTTGCATTTAGAAAATAAAAAACATTCAAAGTTTGCATTTTGTCTCTTCCACCTAAATGAATCAACAATGAATCAATTCTTTAGACATCACCTCATACTTCCGTTTCTCATCAAATCTTCAGACCAATCAATTCTCTCTAGTATCTGACATGCCCCGCCCCCTTCAAGACGCTTGTCATTTGCTTTTCATTTGATGTGCTTGATCTCAACCACTCTCACTGGCAGAACTGCGATAAATCTAAATGCTATTGGCTGTTTCAAAAGGGGAGGAGATACAATATGTCCCACCCTGTCTACATGTTTCAGTTGAGACTAAACTTCAAGAGTAACCATATGAAACCGTATTGATTGTGTTAGTTACATTGGTAGTTTTATGGTAAACATTTCATCTGTGAATGTCATTAAGAAAAAAAAATGTAATTAAAATTGAAATCTGAAAATGCACTTCCTGTTTTGTTTACAGTAAAATTCTCAGGTATTTGGCGTAGCTAACATACTTGACCACTCCCCTCCAGCTGTCAGCACGGTGTCTGTTAGGTTGTAATAACTCGAAAAACTCTTTTCCCGATTTCTCTGAAGGAAATGCCTACTTCACTACATCCAATCAGCTCACAGTAGAAAAAACAAGCCATACCCATTCTTTTCTTATTTACCCGTCCATTTCTTTAGGACACAGGTGTCAAGCTCAGTTTCTGGAGGGCCGCAGCTTTGCACAGTTTAGTTCCAACAGTTTTAATACACCTGCTTGAGTTAATAAAGTGTGTTGAATCAGGATTGGAGCTAAACTTGTAGGGCAGTGGCCCTCTAGAACTGAATTTGACGCCCCTGCTATAGGAACTGCATCACAATACAAAAACAAATACAAAAAAAGGAAAGTTTGTGACATTTACAACCTGTCAGTCCTGCTTCATAAAATTAAAATGTTTCCCTGTGTGGTGTCTTCAGGTGCAGCAGCAGTGTCATAACGAACACCTAACTGGTCAAGAGCAGATTCAGCTCTCACTGGATGGCCATGAGACTGGCTTGAGGAAAGAGCTGGGAGAGCTGCAGGCACAGATCCAGGGTCTGACTGTGACAGAGAACTGTTGCGACCATATAAACAGCCAGAGCCGGAGGATGCTCCTGCTGGAGGACACAGTCAAAAGCCTGACCGAGACCCAGAGGCAGCTGCAGGTGGACCTGACGGACCAGACACTCCACATTCAGACCCTGCTGGACACCCGCCTGCTGGACATGGAAGCCAGGATTAACTCCTCTGGTCTTGATCTGGACGGGCAAGGCTTCAGCACTCTAGATGGCTTCAGGACTGTCCTGGATGATAAGCTAAAGACACTGGAAAGACGTCTGTTTGTAGCTGTGGAGGAGCTAAGCAATGCCACTGCACCGGCGCTGCTTGAGGGACAAGTGGTGCCTGCACTAGAAACAGAAATAGACAGTATTCGGAGAAGAGTGGAGGCGGATCTGGACGGGATACAGAAGCAGATGTCTGTGCTTGAGCTCCTCTGCACCTCTGCCTGCTCCCCTGCCTCAAGCCCAGACACAGCTCTCATCCAAACCGACGTCTGCAGGGACACGGAGAAGAAGATGACGGACCGTCTAAATGAGCACTCAAGCAAACTGGACCATCTCAACAGTACCCTACAGGCCCTCCTAACACAGCTGTCCCAGGAGGACACGGAGGGCTCCATCCAGGGCGAGATCACACTCCTGAAGATCAACGTCAACTCAGTTAACCGCACTTTAAAGGGGCTGCGCGATTCGGTCAGTCTGTTTGCTCGAGAGGTCGGACAGGTAAACTCTACCTGGCGGGAGCGGGAGAGCCGTTTAGAGACGCAGGTGCAGGGCATCTCGGATTTGGTGGAGCGGCAGGCATCTGTGCTGGGGTCCGGGGAGCGCCGGCTGGTTCAGCTGAAGGCAGAGCTCCAGGGCTTGCGGAGACGGTTAGCCGGAGAGTTGCAGGGCTGTCGCTCCACTACACAAGGTATTCAGAAAGAGGTGCTAGGGGTGGAGAGCCGGATCTCTCAGGTGGAGGGACAGTGCGGAGGATTGGGCGAGCTTGCAGACGACCTGGAGAGAATCCGCAGTGAGCTGGAGAGACATTCGGACAGCTTCCTGCAGCAGGTCAGTGGGACACTGGAGAGCCACTCGGAGCAGCTGCTGCAGCTGAAGGACGGCCTGAGAGACTGCATGAGCAAAACGGACTCCGCAATAGAGCGGGGCGACGGCCAGTAGACCCTAGGGAAGCCTCAAGGCCTGAGGTTGCACAAATCTGCAAAATGTTGTGCCCTCAATAGGGCATTTTGTCTTCTACTTATTTTGTTTAAGCCTCTATAGTTATTTAAAGGGATAGTTCACATAAAACTGAAAAGCATTATTTTATCCACCCTTCACTTTTCCAAACCTGTTTGAGATTCTTTCTTCTAAAGTATGCTAAAGCAGATATCCTAAAGAATTCTGGAAAACACTGACCTCGATAGTATCTGTTTTTTCCTACTATGGAAGTCAATGCTTTCTTCTAACTAGCTTCTTTTGTGTTCATCAGAAAAAAAGAAACTCATTAAGTTTTGAAACAACTTGAGTAAATAGTGAATTCATTTTTGAGTGAACTGTCCCTTTAACTGAGTTTTGTTAACTTATATGATGAAAGTGTGACTGTATTATTAAGCGTATTTGGCGAGTTGTTAAAGGGATAGTCCACCCAAAAATGAAAACATAATTGTTATTGACATTATTTAGAGGCCATGTTTTATTTAGTGAGCATGTTTTTCCATTCCAATGTGTTACTTTTTCATTGTTTTTTCTATGCAAACACTCACTGTGTCGAGTTAAATGAATTTCAATTTGTACATGTTGCCTTAAACATCAATGTCAGTTCCATAGCAGTAGACCAATCAGAAGAACTCAGAGGTGGACAAGTAATTTGAGCTTATGTTTACAGTTGCAGGTTGGCATGACAAATGTTTTATTCAACCCAGGCTGATTCTGATTACGTACCCCTATATACATTTCTGGAGAGAGCAAAATACGTCCCAGGAGCTACATTTTTTTTCAGTTTTTGTTTTTGCGAATCTACCTGAGGCCATTGTGTATGCTTTTTTTAATTTCTAAAAAAAAAAATGCTGTTCTCGCGCCTGCTGTTCTCTTGTAAATCCACTAGAAGGCGCTGTCGACTGACTGACTGACCAACCGACCAATCGCCCCACCCTCCGCCTTCCCTGAACACAACCAACAGTGTTGTAAAAAACACAGATTTACCCGCCCACCCACTTCCGTAAACCCAACCGAAGCAATTTCAAACGCAATCCAGTAAAAAAAAGCCTTTGTCTGATTTTACCACGTTTTCAGAATTTACCACATTCTCGACCTGTTATTTACTTGTTTATTTTATTTTTGGATTTGTTTTTATCTACTTTCTTGAACAGTTCTTCACCGGACTCAAATCCTGTTGTCACGGTCAACTCGGTTCTGCATCTCAAGGCCGCCGACGTACGTATCGAGTTACCAGACAAACTGGTAACATTGGAAAAGCCGTCCACATGGAGCTAAAAGATCAGCTAGTAAGCGAGAAAAGGACTGGTGTCACACTCTCCCGTAGCGTTCTTTTTAAAGACAGAAATGCAGCCATACGTAGATTCGGTTACATAATTTTGCGCTATTCTTAAATGTGTATATAGGGCTATGTTTTCAGAATGAGCCTATGTTGGTTTTATTCTAAGGTAACATAGCAGAGGAGAGATTCTTGCTAGAAGGGATACAGCTGTGGTTAGCTGTTAATGAGAATTATTTATATTATTTATTCAATTTCCCTTTTATTTTATTAACACCTACCCCAAACCCTAAACACAACCCTCACAGTAATGTAAGGAGATTTTTTAACCATTCCTACAGGTAAGTGCTGCATTTCACATTTTTGGACACAAACATGCATTCTGTGTGAATGTACTCTTTCTCCTTATGTAGTTTCAAACCTTTATAAGTTTCTTTCTTCTATTAAACACAAAAGAAGATATTTTGTCGAAAGCTATCCATTGAATAGCCAGTATTTATTGAATTCCATTGACTTCCAAAAATATACCATGGATGTTGATCAGTTTCCAACATTCTTAAAACCTCGGCCAGAAGAAAAAAAACTCAAACTTGTTTGAAACAAGTGAAGCGTGAGTAAATGATGACAACATTTTCATTTTTGGGTAAACTATCTCTTTAAATGAAGTATCGGACGTGCAAAACACAGGAAAGCGAATGTTCTGACACTACTAAGCTGCTACGGGTTCTCATGGTTCTCTACCTTCTCATCTCAGCATCCCAGTCATCTCCTTACTGTTTTAATTACTGTAACACAAACGAAGCTACACATTTTTTTTTATAAAAGTTTGATGTGTGTGAATAAGTTGTTTAAAAGTATATATTTCGCATTAAAATGCTTTCTAAGAGATTATAATTTTTCATGAATAAAAGTGGATTGTGTGAACTGAAGAACTAGGTTGTCAATGATTTCTTTTACACTTTGCTAAATGTTTTTCAGAATTTGTGAATGTTTCAAGCAACATTATTAAGAATTAAAATGAACCGACAGTTTGCTGACAGGCAATAATTCGATAATGTCATCTGGTTATTACAACCCTAAATCAGAAAAAGTTGGGACAGTATGGAAAATTTTTATTTTAAAAAAGAAAGTAGTAATTGCTGAATTTACTTTGACTTGTATTTCATTACAGACAATACAACAAATATTATGTAATGTGCTCCTCATGATTTTTATTTATTTATATATTTTTTTCAAAATTAACATGTATTTAAATTTTAGTTCTTGCAACACATTTGGAAAAGTTGGAAAAGTAAAGAATTTACAGTACCACTTTGTAATGTTGCTATTCCTTTTCACAACACTTAAAAGACGTTTAGGGACTGAAGACAGCAAGTATTGAAATGTTTCAGGTGTAAATTTGTTCCTCCTGCAAACAGGTCTTAAGTTGGGCAACAATATGGGGGCTTCAAAATGCACCACACATGCTCTATTAGAGACAGGTCAGGACTGCAGGCAGGCCAGTCAAGTACCTGTATCCTCTTCCTCCCCAGCCAGGACTTTGTAATGTGTGTAGAATGTGATTTTTGCATTGTCTATGTATTTTTCATGTAATCTATGTATTTTTCAGCATTAATGGTGCCATCACAGAAGTGCAAGTTACCTTTGACAAGGGCACTGACACAACCCCATACCATGACAGACCCTGGCTTTTGGACTTGTTCCTGGTAACAGTCTAGATGATCCTTTTCTTCTTTGGAGCACACAACGTCCATTTTTCCTATAAATTATCTGAAATTCTGATTCATCTGACCACAGTACATGTTTCCACTGTGTGTTGGTCGATCCCAGATGAGTCCAGAGAAGTCGACAGCGCTTCTGGACACTGTTAACATAGGGCTTCCTTTTGGCACATTACAGTTTTAACTGCCATTTGTGGATGTAGCTACATATTGTGGTACTTGACAAAAGTTTGCCAAAGTAGTCCTGAGCCCATGTGATATCACATACAGTATAGATGAATGAGAATTCTTGATGCAGTGCCAACTGAGGGATCGGAGATCACGGTAGTTCAGCTTAAGCTTGTGCCCTTGTCCTTTATGCACTGAAATTTCTCCAGATTCCTTGAATCTTTTAATGATGTAATGCACTGTTGAAGGTGAAATAGCCATGCATCTTTTGTCAATTCATTCATTTTCTTTTTGGCTTAGTCCCTTTATTAATCTGGGGTCACCACAGCGGAATGAACCACCAACTTATCCAGCACATGTTTTACTCAGCAGATGCTCTTCCAGCTGCAACCCATCACCGTGAAACATCCATGCGCACTCGTACACTACGAACAATTTAGCCTACCCAATTCACCTAAACCACATGTCTTTGGACTTGTGGAGGAAACCGGAGCAACCAGAGAAAACCTGGAGAAAACATAGGGGGAAAATGCAAATTCCACACAGAAATGCCAACTGACCCAGCCGAGGCTCAAACCAGTGATCTTCTTGCTGTGAGGCGAACGTGTTACCCACTGCGCCACCATGCAGCCCTGATTCTTTTGTACCAAATAATAATTACAATCACTTGTTCACATCGCCTTTTTCAAATCACAAAATTATCAAACCAATTTACCTGATTACAAGCCCTAAACTGCTCCTGTCCCAGCTTTTTTGGAATGTGTTGCAGACCTGGATGACAGGAAAGGATGTATATCTAGAAATGAAATGAAGTTAACCAGACAAAACATGAAATATTTTGTATTCATATTGTCTGCATTGAAATACAAGTCAAAGTAAATTTGGAAATCACTACTTTTTTATTTTCGTTTTCCATACTGTACCAACTCTTCTCTGATTTGGGGATGAATTACAATTACTTTTAAAATTAATGACCTTCTGAATGTATACATTATTCATATTTATAATTACCACATAAATGGACATTGGTTTATTAAATTAGTCAGTTATTTCATTATGTTTGAGTGAACATTCAAACTGTCATTTGAAGGCTAAACATCAAGCATCTGTAAAACTGCTTTTTTTTCTTAAAATGTTGCCAAACGTCGACATATGCTGTCAATGTCTGATGCGGAAAAGCTTATTTATGCTTTCATGAACTCTCGATTAGATTATTGTAATGCGTTACTAGGTGGTTGGCCTAATTAACAAACTTCAGCTAGTTCAAAATGCAGCTGCTAGAGTGTTTTCTAGAACAAAGAAATATGATCATATTACTCCAGCTCTTTCATTATTGCATTGGCTCCCTAATAAATATTGTATCAATTTAAAAATTTTATTGACTACCTACAAAGCCCTGAACGGCTTAGCTCCCCAGCATTTGAGAGAGCACCTGGTGTATTATATATCCTTACGTCCACTATGCTCAATTAATCCTGGACAATTGACTTTTCCAAGAATATTAAAATCAACTGTAGGTGGTAGATCTTTCTCATATCTGACACTTCTGGTGTTTCACAGGGATTCATTTTTGTCCCCTTTTTGTTTTCATTATGCATGCTGCTGTTGGACTCATTCATTCATTCATTTTCTTTTCAGCTTAGTCCCTTTATTAATCTGGGGTCGCCACAGCGGAATGAACCGCCAACTTATCCAGCATATGTTTTACACAGCGGATGCCCTTCCAGCTGCAACCCATCACTGGGAAACATCCATACACACTCATTCACACACATACACTATGGACAATTTTTATCTAACCCATTTCACCTGTACTGCATGTCTTTGGACTTGTGGGGAAAACCGGAGCACCCGGAGGAAACCCACGCCAACAAAAGGAGAACATGCAAACTCCACACAGAAACGTCAACTGACCCAGCCGAAGCTCGAACCAGTGACCTTCTTGCTGTGAGGCGATCGTGCTACCCACTGCACCATTGTGCAGCAGCCGTTAGACTCAATCATGTTAAATAATAAGGTCTATTTTTATCTGAACGCTGATGATGGTCAAATTTATCTTTCTGTTGCTTCAGACTCTTCAGGTACACTTGAATCCTTCACAGATGTTTAGTTGATATAAAATCTTGACTATCACAGAATTTTCTCTCTCTGAATGAAAACTGAGTTCATTGTGTTTGGCAATGCAAACCTGTCTGAGTAGTGTTTGTCAAAAATATTGATTAAAATGATACAATCTTGCTTTTGGTTAGTATTGATAGTGGCTTTGCTCTCTTAATAATAATAATAATAATAATAATAATAATAATAATAATAATAATA
>CAIGQZ010032598.1:4082196-4106102 GCA_903798205.1 Danio tinwini
AATAATAATAATAATAATAATAATAATAATAATAATAATAATAATAAGATTTTAACACTTTTGTTTCAACCATAAAATAAGATGTGATTGCACAAATTTATTAGGGGCCAAGTACCAATGTATCTGTTACGGTTCTTATTATTCTTCTGGCTTCTTCAGATCTGGAAGCCTATGGCATCCTTATGAACCGTTTGCGGCATTTGCACGAAACTTTGGCACACTGATAGAGGACAGTCTGATCCTCAATCACAACAAATTTGGACTCTCTAACTCAAACTCTCTAGCGCCACCACGTCCAAACTTTCACTTATGTTTATACTTATATCCCTTGAACCGAATGGGCTACAATCAAAATTCTTTTTTCCTCTGATTCCTTGGCTTAAGCCGATTCAAACAAAATTTTTAGCTATTTCTAATTTTTTGTAAAACCTATTTGAACAAACTCGTCCCAGGTCGTTTGTCTGATTTTCACTAAAATTGATTCACATGATCTACAGACCACGCTGACCAAAAGTTATTGAATTCAAGTTGATTAGACGAATCGTTTTTGATTAACTTGCAAACAAATTTAACATAGAGCTTGCAAAAAAGGACTTAAGGTGTTATCTCCGTAACGCATGTATTCACCATACCTGCCAACACTCCCGTTTTTCCAGGGAGTCTCCTGTATTTCAGACCCACCTCCCGGTTTGTCATTTCTCCCGGAAAACTCCCGGAATCAACCCCTTCTCCCGGTCCTCAGGTGATTGGTACAATCTGTAACACCCCAATTGACACGGGGCTTCAGCGTCAAGACTTGACAGAGGGCGTGTCTGAAGTTGGGGCTGATACAATCGTCATAGCAGCGTCAGCCAATAAAATTAGTCAGCAATCGGCTACTGTCTGAGCTGGTGTATTTGTCCCAACTTCTGCAGCAATCAACGCCACTGAAACGGCGCCGACGGATCCACAATGCAGTTCGGCAACGCCTGACGTCACCCATTCAAAGTGAATGGGAAGCGTTGAAGCTGATGCCCCCTGTAAATGGAGCGTAACACCCCCGGATCACCGACAGACCAGGCACCCCTTCCGGTCGCTCTGACATTTCGGCGCCCCCCTATTTTCGGCACAATTTTCTGCCCCCCAGTGGTCCGGAGATACAAAAATGCTCATAACTTCTTAACCCTTTGCCCAAAATTTATAACATTTTTTTACATGCGGCAGAGCATGCCAAATTAAATGAGGTCTGATTTTCCAGCTCACCCATTTTAGCCGTCTGCCATTTTGAATTATGTCAAAAATTGTTATACTTTACGGATGCATTGGCAAATTTGTTATGAAAGTTGGTATGTGTCTTCGGGACTGTGCTCTGAAGGTGCTCAAAAATGTTTGATCACAGCGCCACCTTTTGGTCAAACGTTATAACAATATTTCTAAAAATGCTAATAACTTTTGACAATTTTTGCCTATTGTTATGAAACTTGTCTTGATATATTCCTTGTGTTACCCTGAAAATATTGATACCAATTATGCCTTGATTAACTGAACTCCTCCTACATCGTTTGGCTGATTTGCACAAAACTTGACTCAGATCATCTTCAGACCATGCTGACAAAAAGTGATTGAATTTGTGTGGATAGGTGTAACAGTTTTTGTTTACTGCACTGACAAATGTGATGGCATGATGCCAAACTACATCTAAGGTTGTATTTCTGCAAATTTTAGGTCTGTTATTGTCGCCTCACACTGACCACACCATAAAACTTTGGTGACAGCACCACCTATGGGTCAAATGTAATAAGACATTAATTAGCCATTATTAATGAAACTTACAAATTTAGTAATAACTTTTGACTGCATCTGCTTATTTATTCCAATTAATGGCATAATTGGTCTCAAATTACTCCTTGGGTCATGCCGACAACACAGATACCAATTATGACATTATCTGCCAAACTTCCTGTCCGCCATTTTGATTTTGTTCAAACCATTCTTTATTTAACTCCTAGACCGTTGGTCCAATCTTTATCAAATTTTACTCGGATCATCTTCAGACGATGTAGACCAAAAGTTGTGGAATTCATGTTGATAAACAAAACTGTTGTCATTTGGCACATGCGCAAACTTGATGTAATGCTGCCAGATGACATTACAGGCTGAATCACTGCAATGGTATTGAAACCAAACTTGATATGTGTGATCTAGACCTGACATTGACCAAACTACATCAGTTTGCACCACCTTTTGGGTTAAATTGACAATTAAATTATATCAATAGAAATCATACACATTTTATTAAATTACTTTTATGAGACTGGTCTTGTTAGATTCCTTGTATCATACAGAGAACATTAATATAATTTATTCCCTAATTGACATGACCTCCTGTCTATCACCTTGAATTAGTTTGTATATCTGTTGTTTTGATCTCCATAGATCGTTAGCCCAATTTCCACCAAATTTGGCTCAGAACATGCTGCCAAAAAGATTTTTTCGGTTGCTCTGTAGCTTGTTGCTGTACTTGTTTATGATGTGGCTGCTGGGCTCCTTGGCCCCGACAATTGCTGCTTGCAGCTATATTTATTATTATTATTTTATTTAATCCCTTTTGGATTTAAGTACTGCTGATGTACCTGGTATAGGCATTATATGATTTGTTCTCTTCCTCTTTTCAAATGCAGAATTTGTTCCCCACAGTGTCGAAAATGGTATCAAATATGGATATTGTCCAAGGTATCGTATCTAAGTTGGAAATTTCAATATTGTGACAATGCTACTAAGGGGTTATCTCCAAATCATCTTACTCTATCCACACATTTCAGCCATGTAGTTAAAAGTGTAGTAGTGTAATAATACAAATTGTTATGTTTCTACACTTCATGATGACCCTACGACGATACACTGTAAAAAAATGGCCGTGATTTCAACGTTAAAAAACTGTAAAAATGCTACAGTACAAATCCGTAACCTGGTTAACAGTATGTTTTCTTAATATATATGGTGAATAACCGTAAATTGACTTTCTCAGACTTCCCTGCATGGCATATCACTTTTTATGCTTTTTGTTGACATTACTATGGATCTTTTTAGTTGTTTTCCCATCAGTAATGTATATTAGTGAGTTATGTTACATATAATGTTGATAAACAATGTTTATTTCATGACTTTAATTTTATGCGTGTTACCATATTGGTGTTTAGTAGCTCTGTGGATGACACTGAGCACCTTCTTCACACTGATACACTTTTCTGATTGTGGGAAAAGTTTGTGATAAGCTTTGGTTCGTTACGTATGAACTTTCTCATCACCACCTGCATATGGCTGTGTTAACCTGTCAAATCAAATCAAATCACTTTTATTGTCACATCATCAGCAGCACGTGTGCTATGATGAGTGGAAAGCTTAGGTGCTGGCTCCAGACAGTGCAAAATACAGACAGTGCAAAATACAACAACATACTCACAAAAAAACAAGACAATGTAAAATTGGCAATGTTGACAGTGATGCGTACGATAGATAGGTGCACACATAGTTGTAGGCAGTATTGTTTTAAGTATGGATTGGTTAATTTGCAGTGCATGCTACATCTTGATGATGTGCAGTGTGGGGTATGGAAGAGTTTGTGCTCACCTCCTACTACGCGTCCAGCAGTTTGCACAATCCTATGTAGACCTTTGCGATTACTGCTGGTGCTGTTTCCGTACCAGGTGGTGATGCAGCCAGTCAGGATGCTCTCCAGGGTGCAGGTGTAGAACGAGCGGAGGATGTGGGGGCTCATTCCAAACCTCCTGAGACGCCTGAGGAAGAAGAGGCGTTGTTGTGCCTTCCTCGGCACTGCGTCTGTGTGGGCAGTCCATGTCAGATCCTCAGCAATGTGTACTCCAAGAAACTTGAAAGTGCTGACTCTCTCCACTGGTGTCCCGTTAATGGTGATGGGAGTGTGTTCGTTCTTCTCTCTCTTGAAATCCACCACCAGCTCCTTGGTTTTGCTGATGTTAAGTGAGAGGTGGTTTTCCTGACACCACTGTGTCAGAGTGTGCACCTCCTCTCTGTAGGCCGTCTCATCATTATCTGTGATTAGGCCCACCACCGTTGTGTCATCAGCAAATTTAACGATGACGTTGGAGCTGTGTTTGGATGTACAGTCATGTGTGTACAAGGAGTGTCTATTTGTGTAACAAAAATTGTGTAGATGTTGCTAATGTAAAATACAGACATAGTATCTCTATAAATTAATAAAATACGGTAGTTTACTGTAAAAATGAGAATTTACTTTTACGGTTTGTACTGTATTTTTTACGGTTAAATACTGGCAACCACAGCTGCCGTTTTTTTACCGTAAATTTTATGGATTTTTTTTTTTACAGTGTACGTTTATCTTCAAATGTTAATATTCATCTCTACTCTGTGTATTGTGATGACAGATTACACTAATGCAGACAAACATGCACTTGTTTTGTTTGATGAGGGCATTGCGTGTGTTTAGTGTTTTGGCTCCATACAGATACACAATGTCCCCGAGCTGCTCCATGAAACAGCCACTATAAACAAGGCCACAGCCGAGCAAACATCATGAGTGTGTGAGTAAATGTGTGTTTGTCAAGTGTGTGTTTCTGCTTAAGCATATCAATATCTCTCAACTGGAGAGAGTGGATGTGTGTAGGGTGAGAGGACAAATAACAAACCTTTTCATATTCAAAGTTCTCATTTGGTTGACTTCACACCTTACACATTGAGAACTCACTGTTTTGGTGCAGACTCAATAAATCCATCTTTAATCCAATTTGCATCTAGTAATCATAAACTATTCATAAACATTTCTATTGAAATATTTTTGCCTTTCTAAATTAATTGTGTTTAATGGTGAAGATGCATCAATAATCCTCATATAATTTAGTCTTTGTTCTATTATGTTATTACATGGGTCTCTGCAATAACTCATTCTGATTGGTCAGCCGTGACATTCCAAGGTATGTTATGAATAAAGTACATCTAGACGGTTATCACAAAATAAAGCCCAACGGCTTTATCAGCAGCTGTTGTATAAGCCTGAAGGGCTTTATTCTGCACAAACAATCACTTGGCCGTGCTTTATCATATTTATTACATGGCTACTTGCCACAAAACATAAAAATTAGGCCCAAACCATTGTTCTGAGCAGTAATAGGTTATTAAATCTTTAATTAAAAGCAAAGCTGACAGAAGAAAAATGGCTGAATGGAGCATACACTAATCTATGTATTATTTAGTCACAAGATGGCGCCAAACAGTCAAAGACAGCACAGAGACAGACTGTGATTGTATTTACTGATGGTCAAGATGATTCCAGACAGCCATGTAATAATACCAGATCACAACCACTAAAGGATCCTCCGGGTACTCATTATTTTGACTAAATCAGTGAATACATTTGCATCCATATACATAAACCCACTTTCTTATTTATATTGTCTGTCATGCTGTCACTGTTTTGTTTCAGCAAATGTATTTGCAATCGCTATTTATCCTAAAATCAAATATCATCCAACTTTTTTTTCTTTACATTTGTATACTAAAGTGTTTTTGTTGAAATGCCTTGATTATTTGGTAATGTAATTTTATAAGTCGCAACAAAAATAAAAAATTCTGAAAGATGAACATTTCGTCACATTCAATGTTTTTTAAATAACAATCATACTTGTATATAATAAATGTGTGCACATCCACCTCTAATTAAGCTTTAAAAGAGCTGTTTCACTGGCGTCTCTGTGTTGGACTTAAGAGCTGTCATTTATGCTGTGTGGAAACAGTTTCCTGTTCAACACAATCCTGATCTTTGTGTTCATGCAGCTCTTCCAGCTGTCTGGTGAAAAGAAGCAGATGAGCACTGAATACTGTTCAAATGGAGAGCGCTATTTATAGGGGACGACTCAAAGGACGCCACAGTCTGTTTCAGTGTAGCATCTTGTTAAAAGACAGATAGAGCTGGAATATCAGGAGGCATGCTGAACAGAACGGTGCATTTTGAAGATAAAATGGTAGAACAAAATTAAAATATTTACAGTACTGTTCTTTTACTATCACAATTCAATATGGTACACTATAAACTATATCAGTTAACTTAACAATATTTAGTGATTCACAAGTGTTTTCCTTTTATTTATGGTTGTAAGTCGCATTATTGGGACCTTTGTCGACTTTTGAGGTTGAAAATTCTGTTTAACAGAAATACAGTTCAACAAAGTGACTTTTGTAAACATATATAATATAATAGATGAAAAATATGAAGAGAAATAAGTCTGTAAAATAACAGGAAATGTACTGACAGTTTATTACAAGGTTTTTGTTGCGTAATATACAAAACCAACCCATACAATATATCGCTTTAAACCAGGGGTGTCCAAATTTGTTACTGGAATTCTTGTGTCCTGCAGAGTTTAGCTTCAACCCAATTGAACACACCTGAACATCCTAATCAAGGTCTCACTAGGCATACTAGGAACTTCCTGACAGGTGCGTTGAAGCAAGTTGGAGCTAAACTCTCCAGGACTGAGGCTGTTTCTCAATTTCAAGAACGCAGAGAACAGACTTGCGTTCTTGTAAAGACCAGTCTTGCCAGGTCACCACGGAAGAACAGACTCGGGAGACCACGGCTGCGTCCGAAACTGCATACTTCCATACTATACAGTACGCTAAAATCAGTATGTGAGATAAGTAGTATGTCCGAATTCATAGAATTCAAAAATCAGTATGCGAGAAGCACCCGGATGACATTACTTCCGGCGAGATTTTGAAGTGCGCATCCCATGCACGCTGCGATATCCCATAATGCCCCATGAGAGAATTCATGAATGGGAGTGAAGCGACGCAACTGACGCAGGTATGTCACGTGACCATGATGAAATGGCGGATGTAGTACATGCGAATTCCATTCATACTTCTTACATTCATACTGTATAGAACGTACTTTTCTAACGACCGAGTAGTACGTTTAAATTCAAATGCAGTACCTACTGAGTAGTAGGCAGTTTCGAACGCAGCCCACAAGAACAGAGAACACGTCCTGTGAGAAATGAGATGCTGCGTTCTTCCTGATTGTCATGTGACCTTCACACGTTTTAAATGGTAAATTATTTAAATATTACAGCATTTATACAACGATTTATTGTTTTTTTTCCATTCAAAATATATATTCTGCAAAAAAAACATTATAAATATACGTTGCACAATATAAATAAAACAAATTTTAATACAAATTTCAGCAAACAAACACCCTTAATGTGTTTATTCCTTTATTAACATGTCCATGGTAATGTTTATTCACCGTTTCATTTAAGGCAAGGCAAGGCAAGTTTATTTATATAGCACATTTCATACACAGTGGCAATTCAAAGTGCTTTACATAAACAAGAACAAAAAGACAAGTGTTAGAGGATAAAAAAAGCAAATAATAAGAATGATTAAAAACAAATAAAAATGTGTTAAATGGGTTATAAAAGAATAAAAAGAAAAGAACAATAGTGCGATCTGTCGGACGTAGCACAGTGCTCATTCAGTAAAGGCACAGCTAAACAGATGTGTTTTCAGTCTGGATTTTAATGTGTCTAATGGTGGAGCACATCTGATCATTTCTGGAAGCTGATTCCAGCAGCGAGGGGCATAGTAGCTGAAAGCCGATTCACCCTGCTTTGACTGAACTCTTGGAATTTCTAGTTTATATCATCCTAGAGATCGGAGTGATCTGTTAGGTTTGTATTCGGTGAGCATATCTGTAATGTATTGAGGTCCTAGGCCATTTAGTGATTTATAGACAAGTAATAATACTTTAAAATCTATTCTGAATGTAACTGGGAGCCAGTGTAGGGACCTGAGGACAGGTGTGATGTGCTCTGATTTCCAGGTTCTAGTCAGAATCCTGGCCGCAGCATTCTGGATGAGCTGCAACTGTCTGACTGTCTTTTTGGGAAGGCCTGTGAGGAGGCCGTTACAGTAATCCACCCTGCTGCTGATAAAAGCATGAACAAGTTTCTCTAAGTCTTCACTGGAAACAAAGCATCTGATTCCTGCAATGTTTTTGAGATGATAGTATGCTGATTTACTAACTGCTTTGGCATGACTATTGAAACTCAGATCTGACTCCAGAGTCACACCAAGATTCTTGACCTTATTTTTTGTTGTTTGACCCTTAGTGCCAAGGTAAGCATTCAATTTGAGAACCTCATCTCTGCTCCCAAACGCAATGACTTCAGTTTTCTTTTTGTTTAACTGAAGAAAGTTTTGGCACATCCAATTGTTTATTTCATCAATGCATTGGCAGAGGGTTTCAACCGGGCTGTAGTCATTAGGCAGTAAGGCTACGTAGATCTGAGTGTCATCAGCATAGCTGTGGTAGGAGATTTGGTTCTTTCTCATTATTTGGCTCAGAGGGAGCATATAAAGGTTGAACAGGAGAGGTGCCAGAATTGAGCCTTGTGGGACTCCACATGTCATGGGTGTCCACCTTGAACTATGGTCACCTATACTGACATAGTAACCTCTCCCTTCAAGATAAGATCTGAACCATTTGAGGACCGTCCCAGACAGCCCAACCCAGTTTTCCAGCCTATCCAGAAGTATGCTGTGATTAATAGTGTCAAATGCCGCACTTAGATCGAGCAATACCAGCACTGTTAGTTTTCCTGAATCTGTATTTAGGCGGATATCATTGATTATCTTTAATAAGAGCGCTCTCTGTACTGTGATGTGCTCTGAAACCAAATTGTCTAAACACCCCTTGAAGTTTAAGAACTTGTTAACCTGGTTAAAAACAACTTTTTCAATGATTTTTCCAATGAAAGGGAGATTTGAGATTGACCTGTAATTGCTCAGTAGTGTGTTAGCCAGGCTGCTCTTTTTCAAGAGGGGTTTAACAACTGCAGTTTTAAGTGAGTTTGGAAAAATCCCTGAGAGAAGTGAAGCATTTACCACTTTTAAGAGATCCATTTCTAGACAGTTAAACACCGTTTTGAAGAATGATGTGGGGAGTGTGTCAAGACTGCAGGTTGATGTTTTCAGAATTTGCACAATCTCTTCTAAGATTTTACCATTAATTGCCATGAAATCAGACATAATTTAGGGAAACTCCCACCACCAGTTGCAATGACTTCTGGGACTTCTAGTGCGAGTTCAGACTTCAAGTCTGTATCGGTGCGTCCTCGATATCAAGAACACATCCGGGAAGTTTTACGCATCCTCCATTCTTGCAGTCTTGAGTATAGAGTGGAGGAACTATGACGTCAATTTGTATGCAAAAACCCGGAAGCGAGATAGCATTTTAGCAGTTCCGGTTCCCTCGTCCCAAAGTCAATGGGTTTTTTGAATGGGATTTCAATTAAAGCGCTTAAATAAGGTCTGTGGCTAACACAAACTCAAAATACTTTCACGTTTTATTCTACAACATAAAACACATCAGTTACAGCACACTCTTGATTTTTTAAATCGGTTTTGCTTCTTTAAACAGACGGTTGCTATCAAGCTGCAGGACTACAGGCGGTGTTGGAGACATTATACGTCATCAAGCTGAACTGATCTGGAGCGCAGCTCACTTGTGTTGGACATTTGGATTTGTCTGTTATTTAAGTATTTTCATGAGTAGTATTTTATTGTTTGTAATATTTTTCTGAATTGATATTGTGTAGATAGTGCCTTCACTTGTAAAGACTGTCAAGACAGATTCATTTGTTGATCATTTATTTTAATTAAATGATATTATGAAGATACTGCATACCAGTGCAGCCTGTCTCTTTCCTGCTCTCAGTAATGCAAACGTGTGAATAAATGTGTAAAAAAATACATACATATTACCTGTCATTTTATTTGATCAAAGGATTTTTTGTCTGTTTTTTTCTTCATCTGAACATGTTTAACTGTCATAACGGCAATATTTACACTCCTTAAAATGTACAGCATATGTGACAGTAATGTGCTGCTTTTCGCTGTACTTCGTGACACAAAAAAGAATATTGAATGTTGTTCTGTGTCCATGATGGCAGGCATTTGACAGACTTGTTCCTCACGCCTCATTTTTGTCGTCTGTTACTAAGGTAAGCGGGCTGAATGCACACGAGCGATACACTTATTTAAACATGTCTTATGATAATACTATATAGGCACATTTATATGTACAGTTTTAAAACTTTTTACAACCGTAAAGCAAAACAAAATGCATTTCCTACGTAAAAAAAAACTATCTAAAAGGCATGTAGGTATATGTGTTTCTGTGTATTCATGTGTTTATAATATTTAGCGTGGATTATAGTATGATAAACCGAGAGATTAAATCTTTGTCATGGACCAAATAATAAAAAAAAAAAGCTTGAAAAGTTGTCGTTAGCAGGGTGGCGCTGACGTCACAGACGAGCCCCCCAGGCGCTGTAGTCCGTTTATAGCCTAATGTTAGCTTTTCCATTCTTGCGTTTGCATTTAAGATTTAAAAGTGCTAAAAGTTATGTTTTCATGTGAGGATTATCCGGTTGGACAAAACGTGTAAGTGTAATGAACTGTGCTTGAACACAGAGCTTATTATTTGCAATCTTCAAAAAGCCTATGGGAAAATACCATGGGGATTTTATCGAGGAAACCAGTTTTATGCTAGCAGCCGATTGGCCTACAAGGTGATGTCATAGTTCCTCCACTCTATTGGAACTGAACTTTGGCAGCTGATGATGACGTTACACGAGGACACAAAACCGCTGAAGAACGCATATCGAGAAACAGCCCGAATTTGGGCATCCCTGCTTTAAACTATTAAAAAATTTTAATAAAAGTAACTTTTTCTAACTTTTCAAGGTTAAAAAATGCTGGAAGAAAGATCACGCTCCCATAATGCTACACAAAAGCATAAATAACTAAGGAAAAATATATGAATCACAAAATGCCAAAGACTGCTCATTTATGGGTGTGTTTTTTTTTACAGTGTAGGATGTTCAGAAGAAACTTGTAATAACTTTTTCCCTGCCTCAAAGAGATTTCTTCTCTAAAACCACCAACACCTGTACCACATCTTTTATCGCACTGAACATCCTGTGATGTGGGTGAAAAATGTTTAAACACACTGACAGTCAACTACAAATCTAAAATTAAAAAAAGTAAATGACAACGATATAAAAAGTCATTGCGTTGTTAGCACAGAGGAAGCTTGAGGAAATACTACATTATACTCTATACTATGTTGTCTATTGTCCAAAATAAACTTTGACATTCCACTGTAACCCAGAAAGATCCTAAAGTCATTAATGATTTCAGAACTCGAATCTAAGTAAGATTTATGTTTATCCACTGCCATAACAACAAGGTTGGAAACTTTTTTTCCTGGTGTGCTTATCAATATAAATCTAAAACTACATTACCCACATGTTCTAAAGTGCTTTTAATATAGTATCACCTCATAAGTGTTCAATTGGGTTGAGGTCAGTGAACTGAGCAGGACAGTCCATTACCTCAATTTTTTTTTTTTGCCTTCAACTAAGTTGTTGCTCGCTTACTTTGCTTGAGGGGGAATAAGACATAATTATTTTGATTGGAATTATTTACTTGACAACCAACACACCAGGCCTGGGGTATTATTTGTGTGATCTATAAAATAGAAACTTGACTGGAGAATGTAGATAAACTCAAAGTAAACATATTTAGCTTAAATTTTTACTTAATTGAATCACTTTAAATCATCACATGAATCTTAATCATTAACAAATAAAGTAGAATTTATTCTAACGTACAGTTGAATCAGAATTATTAGCCCCCCTTTGCTTTTTTAAAATATTTTCCAAATGATGTTTAACAGAGCAAGGAAATTTTCACAGTATGTCTGATAATATTTTTTCTTCTGGAGAAAGTTTTATTTGTTTTATTTCGGCTAGAAGAAAAGCAGTTTTTAATTTTTTTTAAATCTATTTTAAGGTCAAACTTATTAGCCCCTTTAAGCAATTTTTTTTCTTCTAGTCTACAGAACAAACCATCATTATACAATAACTTGCCTAATTACCCTAACCTGCCTAGTTAACCTAATTAACCTAGTTAAGCTTTTAAAAGTCACTTTAAGCTGTATAGAAGTGTCTTGAAAAATATCTAGTCAAATATTATTTACTGTCATCATGACAAAGATAAAATAAATCAGTTATTAGAGATGAGTTATTAAAACTTTTATGATTAGAAATGTGTTGAAAAAATCTTCTCTCCGCTAAACATAAATTGAGGAAAAAAATAAAAAGGGGGTTAATAATTCAAGTAGGGCTAATAATTCTGACTTCAACTTTATGTTCACTTTTAAGAAGGTTTCTACGCAAATTTTATAAATTGTAAAATGGGCTAGATAAGGGGGCATTTACAACCTAAATAATGTTTAGATTCCCTTATATGGTAAAAAATATGGCAAAATATGGAGACAAATTTGGTAAATATTCAGTTTGGGGCAGAGGTTGATTTTTATATGGTAAATGGATTAGATCTCAATAGCAGTTCTGAAGATACTTGCATAATATTCATACACAGGAAATTTCAGTTGTGAATATCGGTAAATATCTTCAATAAAATGTCTAAAGAAGATGATAATTAAATACAATAACAATGCAATGCAATGATTAAAAATGAAAAGGGATAATGAGTATACACTCTTAAAAGAAAATCCATGTCGCCTATCCAAGTTTTAGAAACCACAAATAATAACTTGACTTCTAGTTGATCATTCGGTATCAGAAGTGGTTTATATGAAAGGCAAAGGCCTCTAGATTACGCTTATTTTACCAGAATAAAATCTGATCATGCCTTGATTTTTAATTATTTAATTAGGACAGTAAGGTCTGACTTTGCATAGACAAAAGTCTTGTCACTTAACAGATATATGTACAGTATAGAATATAAAGTCATGCTGCAGTGAAAGAAGAATGAATATTGTGTCTGACTCCCATGAGCTTGGAGGACTGCATCCATACATCTCTGCAATAACTCATTAATTAATAAAGTCATCTGGAATGGCAAAGAAAGCATTCTTGCAGGACTCCCAGAGTTCATCAAGATTCTTTTAATTCATCTTCAGTGCCTCCTCCTTTACGTTACCGCAAACATGCTCAATAACGTTCATGTCTGGTGACTGGGCTGGCCAGTCCTGAAGCACTTTGATCTTCTTTGATTTCAGGAACTTTGATGTGGAGGCTAAAGTATGAGAAGGAGCGCTATCCTGCTGAAGAATCTGCCCTCTCCTGTGGTTTATTATGTAATGGGCAGCACAAATGTCTTGATACCTCAGGCTGTTGATGTTGCCATCCACTTTGCAGATCCCCCATACTGAATGTAACCCCAAATTATTCTCCTTCACCAAACTTGACTGATTTCTGTGAGAATCTTGGGTCCATGTGGGTTCCAATAAGTCTTCCGCAGTATTTGTGATGACTGGGATGCAGTTCAACAGACGATTCATCAGAAAAATCCACCTTCTGACACTTTTTTTTTTTTTTTTAGAAACGTATCAAATAGCACACCTCAGACCATGACAGATATTGCTTAAACGTAATTTTATTGGTGTACTTCAGTCATTTTAACAATGATAATAGAAAACAAAAGATCGCACATCATAGAAAGTGTGTCTATACTCAAAGATATGTCGATACACAAACACTAAGGCCGAGATGTGTTTTGTACAAGTGGCAGATGGCTTTACTACAAGGAGAGCTGCTGATCTCCTTATTGATGACCGCAGCATTTATTTCCTCCACATTCCAGATAACCTACAGATAATGCTGCGTGAATTTGAGGTTTGCATTTCTAAGGAAAGACTGTGTTTGGCCAACAAAACATCTACTTCTACTAAGACATAAACATCATGATGTCAGAGGAGCATCTTTAACATCACAACAACTAAAACTGTATTTAAGGCCTGTTATGATAAAAAAAAAACAAATGTTGGAGTGAATAGAAAAGACAGCTCATGGCATTCACAAAGAGGTCAATGGCACCAATCATTGTCTGACTAAAGGGATCCAGAAAATCCTTTACATGACATGTTTTTCAAAACACACTACACAATGTGCACAAGTGAATAAACACATTAACATGTTTAAATATATTGCTTATAAAAATAAAAACGTGATTATATTGAATAAATTAATAGGTTTTAAGGCAGCCAGTTGTTCAAGGGATGCTTTTCCCTGTCATTTCAACTGGAGCAGAATGGGTGATTGAGTGGACTGGAGTGTGCCAATGATGGGGTCCGCACACACACCTGCTGTACACACACGACCCTCACTACTGCATCTTCTTTTAAACAGAAATTAAATAACGCTAGTAGATTTAATTTGACAAAATATACAAAACAAAAAATACATGTTCCTATATAGCACTAATTAGGAAGAGGAAAATAATAACGAATGCGTCACATTTGTATGGAGCGCCTAAAGTGACGAGCCAAAAAATATAATAATATTGAAGACTCTTATGTTTGCACAACATTGACATACATATTGCATGTGCATGACATACAGTGGCGGACTAGGACCAAAACTCAGCCCTGGCAGTTGATCACCAACTTGGTGGGGTTGGATGGGTGTTTGGGGATGGAGAAACGTTGGCTAGCGTGTAGTAGGCGATCACCAAATGAAGAGTGGGGGGGGGGGGGGTGTTTGTCGGCCCACATGTAACACTGACCGGCCCACATTTAAAAAAATGGACATACGTATCGTGTGTATTACGTACGCACTACATAGACATACATAGCATGTGCGCACGACATAGTAATGCATACACACAACATAACATTGTGTGCAGACCACATAGACATCAGTGTTTGGGAAAGTTACATTTGAAAGTAACGCATTAGAATATTGAGTTACTCCCCAAAAAAGTAACTAGTTGCTTTACTTAGTTACTTTTTATGGTAAGTAATGTTACGTTACTTTTGCGTTACTTTTGCATTATTTTTATTACCTGGCTGAGGCTTGATCTCTTTCAGAACTTTTTTTTTTTTTTAATAGAGGAGCTCTGCCATTAACAATGTGCTGTATAACCTTCATTTACCTTTTAAAAAAACAATATTTCAGGACAATATCTGAGAACTTCCTAACCACAGAGCTATACATGCTGAATATGCAGATTATTTAACCCAGGCTCATTCTGAAAACGTAGTCCCGTGGACGTTTCTGGGGACAGCAAATTATGTAGCCGGAGGTACGTATGGCTTCATTTTGTTTTTTTAAACGAACGATACGGGGCGGTATGATGCCGTTTCTTTTCGCGCTTACCAGCTGACCGTTCACCTACATGTGGAGGGTTTTCCCGCCGCAACCAGTTTGTCCCGTTAGCTCATTGTGTTACTTCGGCGGACTTGAGACGCAGACAGGAGTTGACCACGACGACGATGACGGGGTTCGAGTCCAGGGAAGAGCTGTTCCAGAAATCAGGTAAGACAAAAACAGAATCCAAAAAATAAAATTAACATGTGAATAACAGGGTGAGAATGCGGTAAAATCCGAAAACGTCGTAAAAATCAGACTAGGGTTTACTTTTTCTGGACAGCTTTTGTAAAAAAAAAAAAAATTTCCCTGGGTTTAGGGAAGTAAGTGGGTGGGCGGGTCAATTGATAAAATTGGTTGGGTTTAGGGAAGGAGGAGGGTGGGTCAGTCGATCAGTCGGCCGGTCAGACAGACAGTCAGACAGTCGACAGCGGCCTTTGGTGGGTTTATGCGAGAACAGCAGGCACACACAAGGGAAATTTGAGATATGAAAAAACGCACACAGCGGCCTCTCGCGGATTTATAAAAATTTTTTACCTCCCGGGACGTATTTTGCGGCCTCCAGAAACGTCCACGGGACTGCGTTTTCAGAATGAGCCTGAGTTGAGAGTATTGAAAGTTTAAACTAATATGTGTGCTACTATTAAGTACTATCTGTCTTAAGTAAAATCACTGTCCATTGAGACTATAATCCCCTTTTCCTTTTCTTTGATGTGTTCGAAATAACGAACACATTCTCTCATTGACTGTGTGATTTATTGTGACTAATTTTAATTCAGCCATTTATTTTTTAAAAGCTTATTATTCAAACTAAAAAGTAACTTAAATAGTATTGCTTATTTTTTTTTAAGTAATACATTATTTGTTTCTTAGAAAAGTGCTATTATTACGTATCTCGAGTTACTTGTAATGCTTTACCCCAACACTGATAGACATACTGTACATAATGAGTGTGCCTATGTATCAACATACGCATCACTTGTGCAAGCAAAAGTCTTCGTTATTTTTTTGCACATCACTTTTTGGGCTCCTCACATTTGGAACCAAGTAATCAAACAGGAACTCTTTACATAAAATAAATGGAATGCTCCAGATTCAATTGATAGAAATGGTAATTCTGTCAATAATTGATCTCACTGAATGAAATACGATATGAATTCTGTATAAAAACAAAGCAAAATGAACTGACAGAAATAGAAATCATGTTTTAAAAAATCTATCAACCAACCAACTAAAAAAAAAACAAAAAAAAAAACAACAAACAACAACAAAAACAGTCCTGTTGAACTGAAAATTTAAGTATTTGATTTGTACAGGATTCTTGTTTGATAAGGCCTGGATTTTTTTCAAATTTTGAATAATTTTCTACACCACTGGAACAGCAAAAAACAAAACAAAACAACCCTCCAGAACATTATTTGGTATGTTTATAGTATCCTGATTTCATGAGGAAACAAAACTTTTGAAACAAAAAAATTTACGTTTAGTCAGTTTTGTGGCTAATTTGTACGAATTTAGTCATATGAAAATGTTTTTTGAAGGGAGACGTGGCACCAAACCACACCCCTAAACCCAACCATCATTGGGGGAGGAGCAAATCATACTAAAGCTGTGGTCACACTAGAGTTTAAGCTTGCGAAATTCTGTCGCATGGTGCTGCGAAACGGGGCAGGATTAAACAAGATAATTAGGCATTAAAAAAGCGAGCGATTGCTCCATGCTTTAAATTTCTGTTCAGAGAGGTCATGTTTTGATCCTGGATTGATCTCACACAGTCAAGTGATGAGATTTTGCAGGTCAGAGTTCAAAAAGTTTGAACTTTGCACTGCAGCGAAATGCGAAACTTGACGCATGACCCTGCGGTCTGACGCATTCGTGTGCGTATGAATGGAAGTCTATGAGGAGAAAAGTCCAGTGTGACCGCAGCTTTAATTGTATGATTGAGATCATACAAATTCAATTAGACACTAAATGAAAAAGTTACGAATTGGTGTAAAATAGCATTGGTTTATAAACAAAACCAATCTTTAAGCGTTAACATCTACAATTTAACTGATTTTCTTATCTAAATACTTCATTTTCCATGTAAATTGTCTTTTTTTTTAAGTCATTTGGTATTTAAATCAATGGCTTGATATTGGAATCGTGTTGAATGGCAGCAGGTTTGGGCGCTGTGTATCATCTGTTCACTGCTATATAAGATTAATAGAAAAAGACCCCAAACATTGGCACAAAACTCCACGAGCGTCATACACAGAGAACCAAGAGTTATAGAGGAGCCACTCAGCGCACGTCCGGCCGTACACCATTCACTGCTACACGACAATCAGGAATAGTGTAAGTAGTTTCTGTCCCGTATCATGTTTTTTTTTTTACGTGAGACCATTGGTTATATCAGTGAATTGTGTGTGTGCTGAGCAGCGTCTCTGTAACGTCCTGCTCTCTCGTGTTGTCATACGAAACACAAACTTCCCAACATCGGCCTCACACTGGATATACATGAGAACAAACAGATTTCAGTGCTTGCATCACAGTAATCGTACTTGATCTGTTTCCTTCCGCTTTAAAATAAGATAAGAAAATAAAAAGCGTGAAAAAAAATCTATTAAAAACAAACAAATGTGTTCATAAAAGGATGAATAAATATGAGGACCAGCCTCTGGTTTGATGAACGCACACAAACACATTTATAGAGTCTCTAAAGCACATAAAGACGTGTCATGATCATGTGCTGTAATGGTGGAAAGAAAAGCTAAGGGCCTCATTTATGCTTCATAAATGATTGATTAAGAGCCTTATCAAACAACAAAAGAGTGAATTTCTGTGCGAGTTGTTAAATCAGTTATTTGCATTAGGCTGCGTGACCACCCAAGCATTTTTTTAAGCTGCAGACTCCAAAAAAACTTTTGCAACATAGCACTTTTTTAGTCGGCTGCTATGATACAGGGTATCCCCGCTGTACCATTACAAGTCTTTAGCAGATTATTTGTTAATATTTGCATGGTATTGTCCCGCCCCTTCTACACTGTGATTGGACAGCTAACTGAAAAGTGACTCTGCTGTGCACTGCGCTTGCGATGGCCGAAAAAACGTTGAGCGCTCAGAAAACTATGGAGCCCCTAAAGTGGTATGTGCAAAAAAAAAATAATAATGAAGACATTTACATGCACACACAATTCTATGTCGTGTGCATGGGATACATTCGTATTGTGTGAGCATGACGTCATATCGCGTGCGCATGACATAAATATACCAAGCAGGCACAGAACGTCAACATGACGTCAGGTTGACGTTGTACCCCAACATCGTGGGGTCGTTGCATTTGGTTTAAAAATGGAAATCGGGTTGACGTTAGAACCCAACGTCAGGCCGACGTCAATGTCCAATGTCCAACCTAAAATCAACCAACTATAAATGTTTAATGATGTTATAGCTTAACGTTGTGTGGACGTTACCACTATGACGTCTATCAGATGTTAGATTTTGGTTGTCATACCTGACGAATAATTGTCAGTATTTGACATCAATATAACGTTGGTTTAAGATGTTGGCTTTGAACACAACCTAAAAACAACCAAATATCAACGTCATTTGACGTCTTTATCGGACGTCAAAATAACGTTGTCTTTAGATGCTGGCTAGACATAGAATTTTGCTCACCTGACGTCACGATCTAAGTCTGACCTAATATTAACATCTTATGATGTTGTGTGCCTGCTGGGTAGTATCGCATGATAATATCATGTACACACACAAAAATATTTTTTATGTCATTTTAGGGGCTCCGTAAAAACACTTTAGTGCACACACATCCTAACTGTACATTCACACCGAAAGCTGGAGTGTCAAAGTCGCCAGAAGTCATTTTCAATGGGAGCCGGCAGCAATAAGCGGCGGCGAGCAGCGCAGCATGCCTTCGCCAGTGTGGGCATCGAGGAGAGTTAAAATCAAGCCAACTTTATGGTGATGACCTATGATGCAATTTGAATGTAGAAGGGAGTCCAGAGGAGTCCAGAGGACACAGTCACTGTGAACTTGGTTTCGACCACAGTTGTTCCCAAGGGTTTGATTATTGCGGTCGTCAGATTTCCAATTATTAGCCATGTTTTCTTACAGGAACATACTTAAAAAAATGTTACTGGTGAGTTACTGAAGTTCATTGATGTTATTTATTTTTTTTCTTTAAAAAAGCAGGAATCTCATGCGACAACACAAAACAGTATTGCTGCTTTAGAATATTTCAGGCAAATGGACACATATTGGATAAGTGTAGCAAAGCCACACCACATGCAACTTGATATTCCGTAGTTAAATAAATTTGATAAAACGTTCGCAACATTTTCATGCTAGAAAGCAGGATTTATGCGGGAATGTAACTGATATGATATGCTGCAATGGCCCCTTTAAATACGAGATCAATGTAGCGAATTTTGACACTTTCATCGCCAGAGCTGAAGGCTGACAGCATTGTGGCCAGAGTGACATTTGACGATTTTACCGCCTTTGGTGTGAACGCACAGTAAGAGTCTTATTAAAAAGCACAATTTTCTACATGTAAAGATAGCATATTACATCTATGTAAATAGTTAATGTTTCATGTAAGTTGAAGTAAGTAACATTCCACAGTCACTGTAAAAAAAGACAGGACCTGAACTACACTCTCAGAAATAAAGGTATGCGAGCTGCCACTGGGGTGGTACCTTTTCAAAAGGTACAAATTTGTACCTAAAAGGTCCATATTATTACCTCAAGGGTACATCTTGGTACCTAATAAGTACAAAAGTATTCCTCTTAAAATTTGTAGGTACTAATACAGTATATATGGACCCTTCAGGCACAAATGTGTACCTTTTGAAAAGGTACCACCCCAGTGACAGCTCTTTATTTCTGAGAGTGTAATATGATACTGTACTATTAATTTGTATTCATTATATAACAAATTAGCATATATTAACACATTTTATTTTGATTGATTGTTGGCTTAATATGTTTATACAGTTTGTTTTTGTACTATTTTGAAAGGTACTGTACATTATTAAAAAAATGCTTAAAATATTTTAAATATTATAACATACAGGGGAAAAACGCTGTACTATTCGTTTCAGTGGAACAACTTATAATCACAATAAAGTTAACCCACAATAATGTTTTCATAACTAATAGCAAAAATTCAGTCTTCGGTCATCTTATTTTGGAGGATTTGCACAGGCAACACTCCACTTTTTAAGAAATAGGCTCATTTTACAGCTCCCTCTAGTTATTTTATTTTTCAATGTGATTCAATGATTTATGCTAAGCTAACCCTGCTGAAAAATCCAGCTTAAACCAGCCTTGACCATCCAAAACCAGCCATGTCCAGCTGAAACCAGGCTGGTCAAGCTGGTCATTTTCCAGCCTGACCAGCTAAAACCAGGCTGGAAATGGCTGGAAAACAGCCTGGAAATAGCCAAAACCCCTCTAAAACCAGGCTGGTCGACAAGCTAAAACCAGCCAACCTGCTTAGGCTGGTTTAAGCTGTTTTTTTTTCAGCAGGGAAGCAAAAGTGCTCACACCAAATGTGGAGATCGGCTGAATGGATTCCTCAGTGATAAAAAGTGGTGTCCCTTCAAATGCTGTCAGTAAAAATGTGACAATACATATACAATACAATTTATGTTTCATGAATGAGGCCCAAAGCGTGCATGTTTGGTCTAGTTGTTCACTGTGTGAAATGTTTGAGATGAACCGGCAATAACACTCGCAATTAAAAAAATGTTAATTATTGGCTGTAGTAAAAATAGTTTTTTTTTTTATATATTTGTAACACATGCTTGTCTTGTTTCGCTATGAGTGGTGTCACACAATGCAAAACATCTGACAGTGTTGGATGGAAAATGGCGGGAAAACACTCACACAGCATATATACGGCGACTGCATTAAAAGCCCATCCGTCAGCACAAAACCACACAAAATAAACCAGAAAAGGAGTGTTTCAAATGGCCAGCAGAACAAGCCAAGATTATGCTGTAGTTTCTGCAACTCATTTTCCAAAAGTCCCATTTACTCCTAGCTTTTGCTGGTATTGCGGTGGTTTGTGTATGCCTCCTGGGTTTCCGTTTATTGATTTTAGTCAATTGCTGTATCCGAAATCACCTTCTATACACTCTACTACTATACACTTCTACTATTCACTCGGATGTATGTCATTGTTTAAGTTACACAAGTGTCTACTACTTGAGGAGCATCTAAATGGGTTTAGTTGAGCACTTGGGAACTACACTGTTGTGACGTCAAAATCGCATTGCATTCTGTGATACTGTACACATTTGAAGCTGAATCTATATTGAGGGATTAAGTGTATAAGCTTCTGTCTTTCACTTGATGAAGTGAAACGCACTTTAAAATGGCGGCTGGGGTTTCCCTGAGGGAACAAGAAAAGGGAAGTTTGTGAGTGGGGCCTAAAAGTGGAGTAGAACGCAGTTTCATTTTCTAGTGTACATGGGTTGTACACTCGCTGTTGTGGTGCATTGTGGGATTGATTGAGTGCACTTCATGATGTCCACTACGGTTTTGAAGACCAACTGACTTGACTGGTCCTTCACAAAGTCCACTATATGAAACGAGTGAGTGAATCTGAGCACTTCGTCCACAGGAGCCATTTTGTTTGTGTTCTGCTGATTGAAAAATCCCCTCAGAAAGTTTGGATTTTACACTTCCTGGTCAGAATCTCTTAGCTTAGTGAGCTGTCTATTAGTGACACACTTGATTTCTGTCACGTATACAAACATTCTTTACTATTTTATTTTGAAACTAGACACCTGTAGACAAATAGTGCACTATTTGAGGGTGTAGTGGGCGAATTCGGATACAGCTTTGTCTTTTAGCTCTGATATGCTGATGTACTGCTAAGTTGACTTTTAATGGATAAAGCATTAAAGTTTGGCTAAAAATTAGCATTTTGTCAAATTAGAAAATGGGCAAAAGACATCAATGCATTTACTATACAGACGTGTGTAGTGTTTGGTTTAGTCCAATGTTTACCTGTCCTTTCTAATAAAACATGTGATTCATGGACATGAAGATGTACCCACATGAAAAAATACTATAGTGTTTTTTGAACCATACTAAAATAAAGTGTATTATACTGTATATTATTATATGATTTATGTGCAAGCATACTGTAGTATTAACAATAGTGAACTAATAAACTGTAGTAAATACTGTAGTATACTTTATTTTTACTACAATAATCTGTGGTGTACTGTATTACCCTGTAGTCTTAGAAAACTATTGGGTTATTTGTGTATGTTAATGTGTTTTTTATAGCAACTGTAAAATTGCCACAACAGGTTAATTCAAGTACTTTATTATAGCGTGGTTCAAAAAATATTATAGTATTTACTATAAATTACTATAGTATTTTGTTCATATGGGTGCTCCTTTAAAAAATGTCCATGTTAAGGGATAGTTTCACCCAAAACTTAACATTTACTCACTATTTAATCTCCCTCAAGTAGTTATAAACCTTCTTTTGAACACAAAAGAAGATATTTTGAAGAATGATGAAAACTATGACGGAAACTTCCATAGTAGGGAACACAAATACCATGGAAGTCGATGGTTACAGGTTTTCAACCTTTTTCAAAATATCTTCTTTTGCATTCAACAGAATAAAGGAACTCCTAAACGTAAAGGGAGATTCTTTTTCTTATTTTTTTGGGGTGAACCATCCCTAAAATAGACTTAAAATAAAACAGAGATCATCATTTATGAGGAAGATGTTCACTGGAATGTGAGCTTGTTTTTAAATTGCACATTTAAACTGACCACAAGCGTGTTTGTTTCCACATTTCATGAGCGAATACTCACACACAATGTTAGTAGCGTCTACTGTAAGTCTCAGTGCATGCTCACTTACTGCCTATGTAATAAATATGAAGATCTGCATTTGTTGTTTTATCTATCCTAACACACAGAACCCGCTGTGTTTGTTTCTGGCAGAGAAAAGGGCAGCACCCTCAACTCCTACAATGGCTATTCTCAAGTAGTTTAGCATAATTGTCATGAACTTGTTCAATAGCTTTTCTCATTCATGCTGTAAACATGCGACTTCACCTTTTGAAGTCTGATTATAAGACACACCAAATGACGGATCTGATCCAGAGCCACGTTACATTATAAACAGTGTCAAAGACAGAAAAACAAAAAAATTTATAAAAAAATAACATGGTCAACGGATTATTGAGGATATGTGGAATTCCCCCATTCATAAAATTAAATTAAATTAAAAAGTAAAATTAAAAAGACATTACATTATAGACATTGATAGACAAATTAAAGATGAAGAGAGAGAAAAAATTGGTGAATTCACCAATAAAAAAAGAGAGAAAAGAAATCAATTTATAAAAATAAAGTAACATGGTCAATAAATGTAAAATCTCTGAGTATTGAGGATCTGTGGAATTCCACCTATTCATAAAAAATAAAAAAATACATAAATAGAAAGTAAATGAAAAGTAAAATGTTAAATTTAAAGTGAAATTAAACAGACTTACATTATAGACAGTGTGGAAAAAAGAAAAACTATAAGAGAGAGGACAAAATGGTGAATTCACAAAAAAAAAAGATTAAAACAAAATAAAATATAAAATAAAATAAAATAAATAATGGTCAAGAAATGGAAAATCTCTGAGTGACAATCTGTGGAAT
>CAIGQZ010032598.1:4134869-4148760 GCA_903798205.1 Danio tinwini
CTGATTCTGATTCTGATTCTGATTCTGATGTTTTGTTACTAGTAACCGTGTGTACTGTATCAGATTAACTCTTTATATTCTCATATCGCGTCTAATGCAACGTTGTAAACGTGACGCGTGCTGCTTTGTTTACAGATTTAAATGCTTTCGTGAGCTCGTTCCACTGCAGTTTGTCTTTGCTATGGCCACCGTTAGCTGATCCTGCACACGTGCAGCGGTCAAGGTTCAGAATTTAGCTTTTGCTGCTGTGGGGATTAAAACTGAATGTATGTCATACATATGTTAGTGTTTAACTGCACTGCTTTCGACGCTGAGGTGTCTGAATAACACTGTTGAGAACCGGGTACTGTTTACTGTGGTGTTAGTAAGTTTACTTTGAAGCGTGTTTCGAGCATCCGCTGCGATCCAATGTTGGCGACCCGCAGCCGTGGGCTTGATAAACCACGCTGGCCATATTACTGTCTCACGCTGAACGCTGTCGACCAATGGCAACAGGCTGTCATCGGTCCAATCAGTGCAGATTAGCTTCGCGCTAAGCAGGAGTTTGGGAACAAATGAATCGCTGAACGATTCATATGGGAGTCGCTGGAATAATTAGGTAAAAATAAATGCATATTATAAGACCATGAACGTGTTTTTTGACCTTGCATACATATCAGTATGTTGTTGGAGACCCATAAAACCGAAATATGACCCTTTTCAATGTGTAATAGGGGTTCTTTAAGAATATTTATTTTGGCCATTTTGCCTTTATTAGATAGGACAGTAATGAGACAGGAAGCTAAGTGAGAGAGATAGAGGGGGTAGGGCTGAGAAATGTCCCCGAGCCGGGATTTGAACTCAGGACGCCCTGACATGCATATGTCGGCACACTAACCACTGAGCTATTGCGTCGACTCTCTCAGTTTTTTTGTAGTTTATATTATACAAATGCATGCCTTACTGAACCAAATTCATTTATTTAATTACTTCATATTTATTAATCCAACATATTTTCATTGTTTTATGGATAGTGATTGATTTCTAGCCTATAATTTCTTGATTGATATAAAACAGCACATTTTGACAAAAGAGACTAGTTTGCATTCCTGCACTGATAAATGGATGACCATAAAAGACCACATTTACTGTTTACTGTATAACCCAAAAGTGCAACATAGGGTCATCTTGAAAATGTAGCCATATATATTCATTTCTGGAGATTGCAAATTATGTAGCCAGAAGTATGTATGGGTGCATTTCGTCTTTAAAACGAACGCTACGGGGCGGTATGATGCCGTTCCTTTTCGCACTAGCAGCTGACAGCTTACCTCCATTTGGACAGCTTTCCCGCTATTATCAGTTAGTCCAGAAGCTCGCATTGTCTGTCAGTGGACTTGAGATGCAGAGAGGAGTTGACTGCGGTGACAGGGTTTGAGTCGGGCGAAGATTGATTCCAAAAAGAGTGTAAGACAAAACTAAAAGCCCAAAATTTAGATAAACAAGTAAATAACAGGGTGAGAATGTGGTAAAATCTGAAAACGTGGTAAAAATCAGGTGAGGGATTTCTTTTTCTGGATTGCTTTTTTAAACTGTTAGTTGGGTTTAGAGAATTGGGTGGGTCAATCTGGGCTTTTGAAAACACTATTGGTTGGGTTTAGGGAAAGAGGAGTCTGGGTCAGTCAATCGATCAGTCAGTCGACAGCGGCCTCTGGTGGATTTACGTGAGAACAGCAGGCGCGAATGAAATTCGCCAGAGAAATCCGTGATCTCAAAAAACGTACACAGCGCCCTCTGGTGGATTCACAAAAACAAAAACTGCAAAGAAAAAGTACCTCCTGGGACGTATTTGGCGTTCTCCAGAAATGTATATAGCGCTACGAGCCTGGGTTGCAAAAGTGATTATATGCATGTATTAAAATACAAACTATAAGTATAATTTGACTTTAGGTTCAGGCTGTATGTTGAAACAAACAATTTACAGGGAAAGTGTCTTGTGAACACTGCGGTGATGGTGATAGAGATGAAGAAAGGTGGAGGGGCTGGGGGTAGTTGGGGGTATGACATTGTTCAAGATAAAAAAACAAAGGTGGGGGTTCCTGGTCCGCAAAACTGCTTCTCTAGCGTCATACATGGTCCACAAATTTCATTTACATTGTGCATGTTGACCTGTGGACCACTAATGTGCACCTCTGCATATAAATATTGATATGAATGTATTCACTGATGGTCAAGATGATTGGTGGAACCAGTGCGTTTAGTTTGTTGTCTGAAGTGAAGTTTCACAAAGCTGCAGTCACACTGGACTTTTCTCCTCACAGACTTCTATTCATACGCACGCGAATGCGTCAGACCGGAAACGCAGGGTCATGCGTCAAGTTTCGCATTTCACTAAGGTGCAAAGTTCAAGCTTTGTATACTCTGACCTGCAAAATCGCATCACTTGACTGCGTGAGACCAGTCTAGGATCAGAACATGACCTCTCTGAACAGAAATTGAAAACATGGAACAATTGTTGGCGTTTTTTTATGTCTAATCATCTTGTTTAATCCCGCCCCTTTTCACAGCGACGTACGACAGAATTTTGCACGCACACACTCTAGTGTGACTGCAGCTTAATTTTGAGAGGAACAGGTGATATGATTGATCGCAGCTGGTCTCCCATCAGTAATCATTAGTAAGCCAATCGGATTAATCCAAACTCACTATAAATAGCCCGTCTAGTATTACTTGCTTATCTTCGTTTTTGAAGAATCCCCCCCATCCACCCCATCTCCCCCTTTTGCTTCTTTGCTCTCAAGAACTACCTTATCTCGTACCCCCTTACATGCTCATTGACCAGGAAGGAGCCCTGGGCTCAATTATCTCCGAGCTCAGGGTTTCCTCTTGGGACAGCAAAACTAGCTAATATTATCAAGCAATATCCAAGTGTGAACTCTTAAAATAACATACTTTGGAATGTCATGACTGACCAATCAAAATCAAGTATTTAAGAAAGCCATGTAATAAAGGTGTTTGTGCTCAGAATAGCGTACTATTCACTGTTCACTCCAAAAGAATTAACCTGTTTCTTCGAGAGGGGTCTGGATGCAGACTTGGTGCAGTTGCAAGGTGAGTTGCATGCAATGCTTTTTAATGCACACACCTAACCCTACCCCTGACCCCACCCCTCACAGTGACATCACTAGCTCCATTGAGTGCATTGCAAGTCTGAGATATGCAGTCTCAGTCTGCAAATCTAAGTGTGCATACTATTGGTTTCTTCTTCGGACCTGTTCAATGACGTAGAAGCCAAACTGCAGTCTTTGTCTTTGCAGCGCCGGGATCAGATGCCTGAAGAGTATTGGAAGGTGCTCATGGCGATTTCGAAAAGGAACCAAAATGGCCACCTAAAGAAAATTAAGACAGCACAATTATTACAAATCAATTCTTAGTAGCGCTGTGTATTGGTAAGGGCCTCACAATATAATACATATCACGATACATGTGTAACGATACAATATATCACGATATATTGTGATACAATAAATATTGTGATATATTGCAATAGTTTGTATTAGTATGTGTGTCACATTATATTGACAACTTGATGAAGTCGGCAGAGAAATTAAAATTCCAATTCCAATTTATTTTCCATCCATTTCAATTCATTAGAACTGCACAGTGTCATTGAACAGAGAACTATATATATTGCAAAGCTTACAAATGTTTTTTTTTTGTCTAATTCAGTACTCCCTGGTATAGCGTTAAAACCAAAGTGTAGCCACACGTCAGCTCTAAAAGCTGGAGGCACCTTTATATTTTCCGCCATGCTCACTCTTGCTTACTACTGATCCCGTACTACTTGGCGTTTTGTTGATCACGAGTTAGCGACATCTACAGGAGCGGAGGAGGAGGTCATTTGGCACAACTTGAATCAATACTTGAGGTTGAACTATCGATACACTATCGTAAAAGAAACTATCGTGATAGTTAGATGTATTGATATTTTCTTAATAATCCCAATGTTTCTACTGCACCACAAATGCAGGCATTTCAATATCTAAAGGGCCATTCACCCCCAGCATGTAAACTATCCTACACCATCAGTGGGCACCCTTATGAAAAAGAAGTAAAATTTAAGCTCTTTTTATTAAGTATACTTTAGTAATGTTGAAGTATATATTTAAGTATGTTTACTAGGGTTGGGTCGATACTGGATGACATCATCCTTCGCCGATGGCCGATAGACATCACAATGCTAAGCCGGCATCGCAATCCTCTGCCCCACCCCCGTCGCAGCAGCAACCCCCTCGCGAAAAACACACACAGCCCCGTTTACACTAATATGTCTTAGTTTTAAAATGGAAAAACCATCCACGTTCACACTGACGTTTCATCTTTTTGACGTTTTGAAAGTGATCCCAATGAAATAGTTTTTCTTCGTCTTTATCGTGATAGCTCTGAACATTTTTTATAACAATGTCTTTATCGTTATCTTCAGGGTTTACATTAACACCCGCCAAATGCGGGTAGATTTCGGGGTCACACTTTATTTTGATGGTCCGTTTGTTGAATTTAAGTTACATTGCAACTAATTCTCATTAGATTATAAGTAGACTGTTAGGTTGGGTTAGGGTTGAGGTTGGGGTTAGTGTAAGTTGACATGTACTTGCAAAGTTTCTTATAGTCAGTTAAATGTCTGTTGAAGGACTGTTAAATGTCAGTCTCAACAGATATTAAATGTCAGTATCAACAGATATTAAGCAGACAGTCTACTAATACTCAAATGGACCATCAAAATAAAGTGTTACCGATTTTGGTTGTGGCTGGTTAGACAGCCACTCCCACTAGCCACTTTGCAATTGAAATTCGTTTTTAAATTGCCAGTGCTGGCTCGTCGTCACTACAGATCAGACTGTTAGTTTATGACCGTTTGTCAATATGCATACAAATGTGATCTTAGAATCCAGAAGCAGCACGAATGACAAACAGCTTTTCATGCGAGCAAAATAAAGCATTTAAATAAAGAACGAGAGGATCACGCGCACAGTCAGACAGGCTTTCCTCACTCACTGACGAGGGCTTTAGTGTTGCGCGCACAGGTGATTTGATGCGCGCGAGTGTTTAAAAGCTCCTGTGCCGCTGAAAACGAAACTAGTGCAATGCTCGTGCACCCACAGTCCTTCAAGGGCTCGAGATTCTCTGTAAGCAGCATCAGTTGTTGTCGCTTTCGCTTTAACCATTTTTTAAACAGATTATTAGTTGGCCTAATAATAACCGTGTGCGCGGCATCATCCTTTCATTATCGTGCGCAGAATGTTTTTTTTACTCGCTTTCTTTTGCTTGCTGTTATTTTTGTTAATATAGTTTAATAATCATGCTTTACAATAACATTGCTTTAATATGTTGTTGTATGCATAGTTAACTAGTGATCTAGGAGCCAGAATAGACCCCTGTGCATAGTTTTAGATGCGTGAGAATATATATATTTTTTAAATGTCAGCTGTTTTGTTGAATAAAGAGTGTGTGTTCACAGCAGTATTTTGCTTGTTTTGACACATTATTTAAAATTTGTGGCAAGGAAATAATTAGTTTGGTGTAGCCAGAGAAAAAAAAAAAGGTAAATCCTTATTGTGTTGAGCCCTGAAAAGTCCTGTGAAAGAAAACTAATTATGACACTTTTTTATGAAAGCACAGCCCATTTGCTCATGCTCATTGAGTAAGCTCATAAACAAAAAAACAGTTAAATGAATGAGGCAAGTGGAAAAAACTAATTCTAAATGAAGTAATTTTAGCATGCCTAAGTCAAATTTATGCATATAAAATATATTTTCCCAACAACAAAATTGTGGCTAGTGAAAATGCAGAGTGGCTAGTAATATTGGAAAACTACTAGCCACAGTGGCTGGTGATCAAAAAAGTTAATGTCAAGCCCTGGTTTTCATTATAGGAATTATGCTTGGTGTGAACAAGCCTTTAAACCCCTATTATAACTAAACTTCATGCAACAAACCTTTTCAACAGGACCACAACACTAACGTAGAAGAAACTGCAGGAAATGTGTGTCATTTAAACCAGCAGGAAGCGCGTCACTCACCTTCCAGCGTGGGCGACAGTCGTGGGGTTTCCAGTGGCCTCCGACTGACAGACCTTGATCTTTTAGCTTCAGCAGTTTTTCCACCTCATCTAGAGCGATCTCACTCATGTTCACCTTCAGCCGGCCCCCTGCAGACAGAAGACAGATTACTCACACTGGAAATAAAGCTGGGGACACCAGTAACAGTCAAAACTGTTATGAATACAGTTGATTATAACAGTATGGGTATTTCAGGGTGAGAAAACACACTTCCTCAAGGGTTTCTTGAGGTTTATTTCTGGATCTTCAACTTGTACATTTCTGTGTACAGTACAGTCTACAGCACAACCAGAAGATTCAAGCCAAGAAACTTTTAGATCTGTGCTACTGTACACTATAAAATTTACGAACAAAAAACATTACATTCATACACTTTCTTTCAGAAATAAAGAGCGCTGTTATGGTTTCGAAAGTCGTGATCGCAATTTCCTGGCCTAATATCAGATGACCAAAAAGTGATACATTTATTTACAATTATATAAATATTATAGGTGGGAATAGATCTTTTATCTAGATTAATCTCACGGTAATCTTGGAATTAATCTAGATTAAAATGGCTCATTTGAATTCTGCCGAAGGCATTCAGAATATGTGTGCTACCCAAATAATGACTAAAAGTAAGTCTTTGAGAAGGGGTTTCTCAAGCCAGGTGGTGCATTAGACCAGGGGCTCATCTCCTGTTTCCAAAATGCATCACAAACTGCTTGAGAAACTGTTCTACTATAATAATTGGTGATGAAAATAAATGATGTTCAATAAGATGTACTTGTGTTTACTCACTGTTTATTCAGTTAAACATCAATGTTGAACTGTAGGCCTACATAAGCTCCAAACAGCAATTTTTGATGACCTTAATCTGACTAAAGTCATAACTGAACTAAACAGAAATGGAATTAAGACGTGGAGTATGCAGATATTAGTGGCATTATTGAAGTAAACACCTCAATCAAACTATTACCATCATGTAGGACTTTTCGCCATATTTTCCGACAAAATCCACACATGTGGCTGTCAGTAAAGGACCGCACACACACACACACACCGCAAAATGCAGAAGTTTTTTTCTTTCCATTCTGCGTGCTTTATTAAATTTTACAACACTCTCATCAGTTCTTACTCCTTATTTGCGTCTAATACCCCAGTTTGTCACGGGGGCATGAATGAAATGTTCATGAGTGAATGTAAAACTGCTAAACTAAAGTCACCCAAAATTACAGGAAACTCTTACATGAAAGCACTTCACGTAAACACCTTAATTACATTATTGTCTATTAAGGCAAATAACCAGATTACAGATGTCCATGTAAGCGTAGTAAGTAGTGTCTTTGAAGTAAGTGAAAGATCCAGAAGGGCATCCTGCTGATTTGATTCAGAAGGGCACTTTTTTGTCAGACGGCTCACCGGTTTGACTTTTATTTCATTTTGAAAAGCACCCGCTCCATTTAATTAGTATATTTTACTCGAACGCATAAACTCTACAGGTACCTGATAGTTAGATGTGGAGCTAACATTAATCAGATTCACTCTAGGGAACTGCATCCATGTTAGCACGTCACGTTTGTTGTGGTCATTTCACAGTAGGAACACACACAGTTTCGAAGACTCGTTCTCACCACCTACTTTGCAATTCCGCCAGGTATACATTGGCGCTAAAATATCAAGGAGAAAGTCATCATAGCTTGCGTAGAATACACCCAGCTCCCAACCCAACTTTGGGAATAGATTAACGGCGATATTCTCTGCGATAACGGCCCACCACTAATAATTATTTATAATTTATAATACAATCTATACTGATTAAATATTGATGTCTGTGATGCAGCAAGTCCAGATACTGTACTGTATATCATCATTTTAGAAGAATTTTTACCTTAAAGGTGCAGTAGGTGACTGTCTTCAGAAACATTTGAAGAGTTCAGATGCAAAACCCTCTAAATCCATCAGATCTCTTTTCTTGTAAATGAGCATTTTCTATCAGGCTCCTCTGATTAGGTTTAGAAGTTTCATTTTAAAGGTAAGGATAAGGTTGTTAGCTAGTAAATAAAATAGATATTTCTAAAATATCACTTTAGACAATTTTTTTTTTTAACAAGGTAGATTTTCTTTTGCGTCAAAACCAGCTTAATCAACTTGTGCTTTTTTTTGTTGCAAAAACTTCTAAATCCATTGGGACAAGACTAAAAACTTCTAAATCCATTGGAAGTGTAATTAGTTGAAAATCCGTAAGGATGCAAATTATTTTACCAAACATAAAACACATTACACAAACCACCTAAAGTTAAAAATACATAAATCTGTCAAGTAAGTGGCGGTTCATTCCACTGTGGCGACCCCTGATAAATCAGGGACTAAGCCGAAGAAAAATGAATGAATGAAATCTGTCAAGTAAGCCAATAACATAAAAATTGACATTAATAAAATCTTAACGATCTTCTCTCATTTCGGAGTTAGATCTAATGTACATAGAACAATGCAAACACTGTAAACTAATAATGTAGCTAGTGTAAAATGTACAGTGCAAAACATTCTGATAAAAAAAAAACTTTTTGTGTGTAAACATTAAAATAAAGTGAATAAAAACATATTCCCCTTGCTATCATGCTATTATCGATTCAAATAGTTCGGTGTACTGCAAGTAGAACAGAGAAAACACTGAGAAACATCAATATCTGCAATGTCCATTTATATAAAAGCTTATCAGACATATAGTGTAAAGTAATATAAATAATGTTTAGTTTTATATATTACATATTTTTATATATAATATATTATATTTAGCAAATAAAACACAAGGTAGGCCACTGTGCAAACAGGGGATGTCTCTCAGACACTTTTAGAAGCTGTCATTCATTCATTCTCACCATACTCAAGGTCTTGATCATGTCTTTTTTGTCTCTCTATTTATATCATGTCATAGCGTCCATGTGAAAAGAACGGCATCTTGTTTAACTTTCGTCTTTCATGAAATGGAGTTGGCGTTTAATTATAATTTATAGTAAATCGGACTCAAAGTAGCGTCGCTGCACTAAAAAAAAACGCTATGAATGCATGCTACACTTCTGACTGTAGGTACAACACGTTTTCTTTTTCTTATAATGCACAGAGTTTTGAGGTAAGGGACGTTTTCATTTGCCTTTGACAGTCGGGCAGGCTCATGCAGTACATCGAACTCCATCTTTTAAAATCTAAAATCGCAATCGGAATAAAACAGTGTCCTCATAAAAGCCGGCGTATCAGCGCGCTGTTAAATTCAAAATATATGATTCGATTCACGCCTTCTGATTGGTTTTCCGGATATATCGGCTTTTGCTGCCAAAGGCAAGTGGCGTTTAGGGGCTTTTGCAAACAAACAGTTTTTTCTGAATGCGCTGACGCTGCGATTTGGATTATTTGAAGCTAAAATATTTGTTGAACATATACTACGTGCCTAAAGCATTCACTCAATGTCATTAGCTCATTTTTGGCGGAAGTGGCGCTTAGTGGTTTAGCATATAAACTCTTCATTTTTTTGTTGTGCTGGTTGAAAGACTCTTCACATTCCAATAGTAAATGATCTAAATGTATTTAAATGTATTTTTATATTCTGAGTAAGGCATAAGACAAAAAAATGTCATCTACTTAAAATCTGTCAGGCCGATAATCCCCATTTTTTAGTCCCCTTAAGCAATATTTTTTCGATTTTCAGCAAAACAAACCCCTGTTATACAATGCCTTGCCTAAATGACCTAGTCAAGCCTTTAAATGTGACTTTAAGCTGAATACTAGTGTCTTGAAAAATATCTAGTCAAATCTACTGTCATCGTTGCGAACATAAAATAAATCAGTTATTAGAAATTAGGGTCCTACTTTATATTAAGTGTTGCTTATACCTGTAAACTTACATGGTAACTAGATGTGTAAGTAGTATGTTACTACAGTGTATGTACACACTAGTACATAGTATTTACTTGTGTAATACTGGTGTAACTACACACATGTAACAACATACTGAATAGTATGTTCAAGTTCAAATTGTAACAGGACATTGGTAACGACACTAAAAAAGTACACATCTGTAACAAGAATTACATAAGTGCACTGTGTAACAACACAGCTGTTTGCATACCATGTACTTCTTAACACTGCATTAGAATAAGAATGGCAGAACTAATGCTGCATTAGAAGGTTTCACCTTGTGATACCAGTGTAATTACAGGGTAAATCCTCAGGAACTGTCTACTCAATATAAAGTGTAAAATGGTCACAAATTACTGTGTAATATATAAAACCTAAGCCTTTGTGCAACTGTTTAACAACAGCAAACTTCTGTCAAAAAAGTTTAAGTGAAATATACAAATGCCTTATGTTTATATGTTGTTTTAAGGTAAATTGTAGAATCACATCAGTAATTCACATTAAAGGGGTAGTTTACCAAACATTGTGTTATTAATGTACTGTTACACATTTGAACTTGCACATACTATTCAGTGTGTTGTTACATGTGTGTAGTTACACCAGTTTACACAAGTAAATACTATGTACCAGCGTGTACATACACTGTAGTTACATGCTACTTACACATCCAGTTACCGTGTAAGTTCACAGGTATAAGCGACACAATATAAAGTGGGACCGAAATTAGTTATTTAAACCATTATGTTTAGAAATGTGTTGAAAAAAATCTAACAGAAGGTGAAGCAAAAAAAGGGGGCTAAAAATTCTGACTTCAACTGTATTTATTAAATAACCCATAACCCCCAGCCCTCGTCTTCCAGAATTTCAAAGAGAAATGTTGGCAGGTATGGTCATATGATTAAAAAAAGTGACATAAAATGAACGTGTGTGTGTGTGTGTGTGTGTGTGTGTGTGTGTGTGTGTGTGTGTGTGTGTGTGTGTGCAGACAAACTGCTGAATTTCTAATTCCTCCACAGCAGGAGCCTGTAGTGTGAACACAGCTGAAGCATGAGCACTTACTCATGGAGGGCAGCTTCTCCGGGCAGACCTGCTCAGGCTTATACGTGAAGCCCTCCGGGAGGAAAGGAGTGGGGGACACGTCTGTCTCGCTGAAGTTAAACTCATAGGTGTAGTCTAGAAAATGATGAAATCAAAGATTCATGCATTAGAACATCGCAAAATATCACATCTGTGCAGTTTAACCAAAAATACTGCATGGGAGACACTAAAAGCTATGAATTTGTCATATCAAGAGTGTTCAAATTTCCAACCCTTATCTATAGGTTTCAAACAAGCCTGAAGGACTTAATTAGTTTGATCAGGTGTGTTTAATTAGGATTGAAGCTAAACTGTGCAGAGCTGTGGCCCTCCAGGAACTGAGTTTGACCCCTGTGTCTTAAACCTTATTGAAATTTTATTTTGTGTTGCAAAGTATGCTGGAAAGTGAAAGTGGTGGAAAGAGTACTGACTCATCATACTCAGATAAAAGTATCATTGCTGGACAACAAAACATTGGCAATAAGACTCCCCGCTAACCCGGACCAATTATAGGGTTGCACCGTTATTTGCAACCCAGGCTCATTCTGAAAACGTAGCCCCTTGGACATTTCTGGATCACGAATTTGTCACTTTTGTGGGTCTTTCTGTTTTTCTTGCATGTGTGTGGCTGTGTGTGGTGTGTGTGTGGGAAGTGAGTGTGTCTTGTTTGGGTTCTTCACTGCGTGGTGTGTGTGTGTATGTGTGATTACATTCATCAGCTGGGTGGTCACGTGTTTTGTCACTGCTTTCTACGCACAGGTATATATATGTTCAGTGTTTTGTATTTAGTATTATCGGTTCGTTGTTTGTTCACTCCTGTGTCTGTTCTGTTAAGACTCTCTCGCTCGCCTGGGGAAAGGCTTACCGTCTTAATCTGTTTCTGTTGGACCTTACGCAAGTCTCCTTCTCCTTGATGTTGTTACTACTGCCTGCCTTGAGGACAACTTTATATGTGAGAGACGTCACCTCATGTTTGTTTCTCTTATGAACTTTACTGTGGATAAACTCGACGATTTCCTTGAGAGCGGCTCTTTAGCGCAAACTTCCCCTTCCCTCGATATCTGGTGAGATATCCTACTGAGACTACTATACGACCTTGGTTCACGGATGAACCTTTATCGCTGTTTAGCATGTCGTATCCTGGTGTGGGCAGCTTTGCCTTACACTATATCTGGTGAGATATACCAGTTGTGACTTTTATAATAAATCATCTTGTTTCACTTGCATTTGGGTCTCCTGTGTTTATAATTGTGACAGAATTATGTAGCCGGAGGTACGTATGGCTTCATTTTGTTTTTTAAACGAATTCTACGGGGTGGTATGACGCCGTTCCTTTTCGCGCTCACCAGCTGACCGCTCACCTCCGTGTGGAGGGCTTTCCCACCACAACCAGTTTGTCCCGTTAGCTTGTCATGTTACGTCGGGAGACTTGAGACGCAGAGAGGAGTTAACCATGGCGACGACGACGATGGGGTTCGAGTCTGGGGAAGAGCGGTTCCAGAAATCAGGTAAGACAAAAACAGAATCCAAAAATTAAACGAACAAGTAAATAACAGGGTGAGAATCCAAAAATGTGGTAAAATCAGACGAGGGCCTTTCTTTTTCTGGACGGCTTTTGTAAACCGTTGGTTGGGTTCAGGTAAGTGGGTGGGTGGGTCAATCAATAAAATTGGTTGGGTTTAGGGAAGGAGGAGGATGGGTCAGTCAGTCGATTGGCCGGCCAGCCATTCAGTCAGACAGTCAGACAGACAATCAGTCGACAGCGGCCTCTGGTGGGTTTACGCGAGAACAGCGGGCGCGAATGACACTCACGAGAGAAATTTGAGATGTGAAAAAGCCCACACAGCGGCCTCTTGCGGATTAGCGCAAACAAAAACTGCAAAAATACATACCTCTCAGGACATATTTCGCAGTCTCCACGGGACTATGTTTTCAGAATGAGCCTGGGTTGGTTATTTGTGGGTCATTTGCATCGCGCTACTTGCACTTACACTTTTTGATGTACCAAAAATATTTCCTAAAGATTTAGAATAAAGAAATATGAAAAAAATATGTCCAGCGTTCTCCAGCTTCCCGCGCCTAGACTGCAGCTCTGCACAAGACGTTTGGCCATAGGAGAAATGCTTGTGCCAAACTGAGCCTGGCTTCTCTCGAGGTTTTTATCCTTCACTTTCGCCAATTGGTTGAAGTTTTTTCCTCGCCGCTGTCGCCACTGGCTTGCATGGTATGGGACTTGTAGAGCTGCGCATCGATGGATTACTCTTCAGTGTTTGGACTCTCAGCAGTGAATATTAAACCACACTGAACTGAACTGAATGTAAACTCTGAAAACTGAACTGACACTGTTTCAATATACTATTATCTTCTATGTGAAGCTGCTTTGACACAATCTACATTGTAAAAGCGCTATACAAATAAAGATGAACTGAATTGAATCAAATGTTTTCTCTATTTAAAAAACAATACAGTAGCAAAAGATAACTTCTCTTTTATCAGATCATGTGTTTTCCTGCACAGCTGGATGTTGGGTTAATGAAAAACATCTGTTTGGATTGGACAAAACTGATTAACTGAAGTCACACCAAAGCGACAGCCAACAGAGGATTCGGCTTGGTCTTAAAGCCTTTTTCGATCGATTATTTTCACTATCTATGATGGCATAGCAATCAAAATAGGACAAATTAGCTCATGTATGGGACAAATTCTGGACCTTTGTCAGTGATGGGTGGGTCTTCCGAACCCCCCCTGGCTACGGGCCTGAAAAACATGGATAGCCGACAAGACTTTTGTCAGGTAGTGTAGACTAAAAAAAAAAATATATAT
>CAIGQZ010032598.1:4180541-4217190 GCA_903798205.1 Danio tinwini
ATGGTAAATTTCTGTCATTTAACGCCCTTTATTTCATGGTAAATTTCTGTCATTTAATGCCCTTTATTTTTCAGCTAAGTTTCTTTAATTTAACATCTGTTATTTTATGGTAAATTTCTGTAATTTAAATTCCTTTTTAATGCTAAGTTTCTGTAATTTAACGTCTGTTATTTTATGGTAATTTTCTGTAATTTAACGCCTGTTATTTAACTTTTTTCGGCACTACAGTTGCCGGAAAAAAAGCTTAAAGTTACGGATTTTTTACAGTGCAGTCATGATATTTGATATTTGGTCATTTATTTGACTAAGTTAACAACCGTTAAAAGTTGCCAGGGAAATTATTTCAATTTTCATTTTGTAAATAAAAAAAGTTTAGGACAAAACTAAACTCATGCACTACATGATTGAGTGTATAAGTGCATAGTGTATGGGTGCATAGTGTGTCATTTCTTGTTGTTGGTTTTGGGGGATCTAGCTAGGTAGCGTTTTGCACAAAAATACAAACAACCACAAGCTTCAACAACATGTTTCACGGAAATTATGGTACATTGGCAATCAGAAAGACCAAAATAGCACAGTGTGCTGGAGCACATAACCAGAATCCAGTGCAGTGGAGCACATGTGGTTTCTTGAGTCACCTCCAACCTGGTTTCTTCATAGATTTTGTCGGAGGTATGGTAGACACACACAGACAGCAATAGATAGTTTGTCTACCAGTGTGTTACATATTTCAGGGCTTTTTTTTTTTAGATTCAGCCTGCTGAGTTGGTGCTTGTCTGGTCATCCCACTTGAAAAAAATACTATAGTAATTTAATAAATAGTGTTTTTGAACCATACTATAGTAAAGTGCTTCGTTTTCAATGCTATCTCACATCAATTTGTAACTTTTTGATTTAGTGGCTGCTTCGTATGAATCTGTACAATCTTATTCATATAATTTAGTATGATTTACTCATTGCCCAATGAAGGTTGGGTTTAGGGGTGTGGTTTGGTGCCACGCCTCCTTTTTAAAAATTGTACATTTTATAAGACTGAAATGTGTATGAATTAGCCACTAAACTGACAAAACCTAAAATGCCTATGCTTCCTTTTGAGATCAGGATGTAGTTTTTATGTGCACTTTCAAATTGTATGGGCATCTTTTGTTTGTGTTTTGATAGTCCTAAATGTGCACAAAAACAGCCGGATAGTGCTATTAATATATAACTGAACTCAATCAGTTTCGTTCTAATCTACAAGTACAACAGCGTTCCCACACTACCCTACTTCCTGCCTGATACGCTGAATATTTTCCACAATCTGTAATATTATCATGGCATTCTTTTCCTGTCCATCCATGCAAAGTGGCTTTGACACACTCTCCATTGTATGAAGCCTAATAGAAAGGCATGACTTGACTTTAAGGTACCTTTTTGTAGGATGGACTGGTTTCATTATCGTTAAATGGGTTGTATAATGGTTTTAATGTTTTCAAATGTACACCTGTAGTGCACAATGTTGTTTTTTAAGGATAAAAAGTATAGTAAAGTTACATAGTATAAAGTCACTACAGTAACTACTGTACGTTTCCATCCCTTTTTTATTTTGGGTATGCTCATAAAAAAAATGGTTGATGGAAACGACAAGATGTGCATCAATTTTGAAAATGCCCATAAAAATGTGTGCGCATAATCTACGAAAAAGAAAAGATGCGCATAAATTACCATGGAAACACTTTTACCGAACACATTAAAATAGGTCATGTGATTAAGGCCCTGTTTACACTAGTACGTTTTATTTTTAAAACGCCATTTTAGAATGAAAACGATCTGCGTTCACACTAGCATTTCACCCAGCATTTCTGAACAGCTCCCCATCTACATTAAAACGGTGAAAACGCACATCACGTGACCACACACACACTCTCTGGCATGCACTGCAGTGCAGCGTGCTTTGAGCACATACCCATATGAGAGCTGTGCACGTCGGACTGTTCATCACGGATCTCCCGCTGGATCTAATCTCACTATATTTGTTAAACGTGATATTTAATTAATCTTGTTGTCTATATCTAACGACATATTCCCAGACTTTGGTCTTTTGAATCTATCACTTGTTCTCAGGTAACGTGTTTTGGCTGAGCGCAAAGATAAGTTAGGTTAATATCTTAATTAATGTAACCACAAACACTGATTCTGCTGATTCTGACTGATTGCTTGCCTTTATTTTCTCTATTGTATAAACTTATTGTGTGTTATACTTTTATAATAGCCATTATTAATTATTAAACCTGATGATTCAATGAAAGAGAGGGTATGTTTTGTATTTTCAATGAAAATGAAAGGAGGCAGTGATGTTATAGGCTCCGTTTTGTTAAAAATATGCATGAAGATGACGCTCATGTTATGCAGCTACACGACGCCTCAACATTTTTGATGTCTGTTAAGTTGCTAATATCAAAATGAAAATAGGCAGATCCTTATGTCATGTTTTCATTTTATTGTTAAGAAAGTGAAACAGCATAGCCAGGGTGATGTGAATGACTTTTTAAAGTACACACTCGGGAGTTTGTGTTCCATATCAAACTTGCGAAGTCTGAACTTACAAGGACTAAACTGTGTGAAGGCTACTTAATATTGAGGAAAAGCCCCAATCAGATGTCTGCAGCCCCGCCTCCGTTTTCAGATGTCTCCGTTTTCCCAAATCTACACTGAGACGGAGCAGCAGCGTCTTAGAAAGAAAACTGCCTTATTAGCATTTCCAAAACGCTCCGTTTTCGGGGCTCGAAAACTCCGGCGTAGTGTGGACGGATGGCGTAACTGTAGTAAAACTTTATAAAACTAAAACGTATTAGTGTAAACGGGGCCTTAGTTATAAAAGATCATGTGATAATAAATATGTGTGTGAATGGACAAACCAGCAGGCTGAGCACATTGTAAAACATCTGAAATGTTGTTTTGGTCATTCTAAAACGCCTTAACCATTTCAGTTTTAGCGTTATTATATTATTAATGACTTCCAGAACTGTCAAGAGCGTCTGTGCTCCGCGTCTCATGCCTTCAAACGCCACCACGCGTTCATATCGGCATTTGTCTTCTAAGGCGCAAGTAATTTATTAAATAAGGAAAAGATTCCCGCAGCTTCTCCTACCGCAGTAAATTCTGTTTTTACTGTTGATATTTGGCGCCAGTTAATCAGGAAGTGATGATTTTATTCGATTTGACTCGTTGGATGGAAACGCTGCTGTATTCGCACGTCTTTTAAGCGATATTCCAGTTTTGCTCATAAAGTTAGTTAGCATTTTTGGATGGAAACATAGCTAGTGTTACTTACAGTATGCTTGATTTCTGTTCTCCCTCAAACATCTCCACTGTAGTCCTGAGCTAGACTGTACCTGATATTACAAAATAATTCCCACCAAAAACATGCGCAAAGAAACAGAGCTTAACATACTAGCAATCCCCCCCCTCCCAATCTGTTTATATTAACAAACACTGCCAGCATCATGTGAAGGTGTGTGTGTTTGTGTGCTCTTCTAAAAAAACTGTGTGTGGTCGACAGCTGACACAAAAGAGAAATGAGTCGAACACTGGTTTAATATTTCATAGACACATTCTAGGAAACCTGAGACTTATTACAGCTTGTAAACGTTTGTAACAGGACCCATCTAAATGTGTTTAATTCAACCATAGATGCGTAAAGTAAAACGATATGATCGATATGTCATGACAACATAATGTTTTTTTATATGTACTCTTAAATTATTGAACTTAATTATTAATTATTTTAATTATTCAAATTATAAATTTATTATTACTTAATTAAAAAAATTATTAAATTTAATATACTTTTGAAAGTCCCCATGAAATCAAAATCCAAGTTTTTTTGGCGTCAGTATCAGTATATTAGTCTTAAGGCAATATATAAGCACCAAAACAGTGACACACATCGCATTTTGAAGATATAAATATTCAAAAAAAATGTTTGACATCACCTCATACTTCAGTTTCTAATCAAATCTTCTGACCAATCAAATGCTCTCTAGTATTTGACATCCCCCGCCCCCTTCAAGACGCTTCAGCTGATGCTGAAATCAGTCATTTATTAACATGTCAAAGAGTGTTCAAATCAAGAGTTGGCCTGAAAACTTAAAAAACAATTTACGATAGCCAAGCTGTGTGGAACTGAACACTTCAGCCATTTTGAAATGTGTGCAGCAGCTCTCTACTGCAATCCTGAGGCGCAAAATACTCAAATTTTGATTCAGAATTAGTATTACTATTAGTGACTGTGGCTGCGTCCGAAACCGCATACTTCCATACTATATAGTACGCTGAAATCAGTATGCGAGCCGAGTAGTATGTCCGAATTCACAGAATTTTAAAACCAGTATGCGAGAAGCAGGGCTTAATATTACCTTTTTTGATCACCAGCCACTGTGGCTAGTAGTTTTCCAACATTACTAGCCAATCTGCATTTTCACTAGCCACAATTTTGTTGTTGGGAAAATATATTTTATATGCATAAATTTGACTTTGGCATGCTAAAATGACTTGTGTTGTGTCCACATGCCTCCTCATTCATATTACTTTTTTGTGTGTATGACCCTGCTCAATGTGCATAAGCAAATGGGCTGTGGTTTCACAGTGTCGCGTTGCAATTCGTTTTTATTTCACAGGACTTTTCAGGGCTCAACACTGAGAATTTACCAAATTTATCTCTGACCACACCAAAAATAAATAAATATTTACTTTTTAGCAACAGATGTTAAATAATATGTCGAAACATGCAAAATATAGCTGTATGCATACTCTTTTTATTCAACAAAACCTTTCTTAAAAAAACTATTACATTTAAAAAATTAATTATTGCCATGTATCTAAAACTATGCACAATAGCCTAGTCTGTCCAGGCTAAAGGCCTCTGCCTTACAAGCCTCAGTTCCCGTGACTCCGCCCCCTTGTCAAATGAGGGCCAGAAAGACAAACGCACAGAAATGTGAAGTGCAAAAAGAAAACAGCATCGCAAACTCACAGTTGACTGAAAAGTAAATCAAAAAGAGTGTTGCTATTGACTTGAGAGGTTTTGTAAAGGCACAACTGGAAAAAATATTTTGGAAGTATATGTATATATATTTTTTAAATTGCAAATATTAAATTTCTTTTTTTGCATTGCTTTTCTTTATTTTTGCTTGCTTCTCAAAACTCATTTTTCCCTTTGCGATTTTTGAGATTTTAATTTTTTTTGCTCTATATTTTATTTTTTGTTTGCAAAACTTTCTTTTATGTTGCATGTATTTAAGGCCCTGTATTTGACTCCATAGTGATTTTTCTTTAGTTCGATTATGACCTTAATCGGATTAAATTAGTCAAAAATCGTGGTAGACTCTTAATCAGAGTATTGTCTAAAGGTGCTTTCACACTAGCACTTTTGGTCCGCACCAGGGTTCGTTTGATGTCATAGTACGATACGTTTAGCTAGTGTGAACCAAGCAGCAACCTCCCGCTCTCCCTCGGGAAGCCAATACGGAAATAACTAAAACTGCAATTCATCGACTCGCCTTGGGGGGCTGGCTCCAGGAAATCCAAGCGCTTTCTGACTGCATTGGTAAATGGGTCATTTTTACAGCTGATTAAAAACATGTTTACAGCCTGTTACAAAAGATGGCTTTGGTGCATATAGCCATGATTACCCTTCATGACAACTGTGAGGGCGTGAATTTTTTTATAACTTATCTGTTTCGTTTTTATTAAGTTATATTAAGTCTGCATAATTAAGGGCGGGGCCACTTGAGTGACAGCTAGGTCTAGCTGCTCGCTGTCTCGTCACCTCAGCTGATTCCGGCTTATTCGCCGCTGAACTCGGTATATACATCGTATTTTTGTTTTGATTAATGTTTCTTTACACAGTCATTTGCCTTTTGGAATTATTTCCTGCAATTATCAGATACTATAGCATGCTGTGTGGACCTAATTGTGCTTACAAACCGTTCAAGTTGTCGCCATTTCCCAGGTGAGTGAAATTATATACTTATACCATCTCTATAAAAGTATTTGTTTTATTTAAGATCATTTATCATTTATAATGTTATTTAGAGCTGTAATGCAATCCAGAATCTGACAGATTGATTAGCTGTAGGCTATAAAACAGTCATCTGAAGCGTTGTCATACAGTCTTATGCCTGGATTTTATAAACAGTCTTGCATTTACTAACACAGACTATATTTGAATTGTTTGGAAGTAATTCGCATTTTTCTCCTGTCGAAAAACGTCATAAGAACCATGTTTAGTGGCTCAATGTGTTACAACAGTGTTTTTAAAAGTCTAAACACTTTATTGATATAGTCTACAACCAAGCACTTGTGGTTCAGAACACAAACGAATCACAGGTAATGAAGTATTAAACAATCTCCCAAAGTAGAAAGCCTGTCTAAGCAAAATGCTGAGAATCCAGCATGCATCTGTAGCTCCGCTTACTCTCCGCCTCTTTGCCCTTGTTTGGTATCCCGCGATTAGTGCGATGACGCGCGAACAAAATGGCGACAGTTGGCCGTGCCTACTTGTAGCTTTTTTTGCAATGTTTAGAAACCTATAGGTGACGTCACGAATACTACATCCATATCTTTTACAGTCTATGGTGTGAATGTGTCTTCTGAACTCGGAACCGTACCTGAGTCCGCCTGAAAGAGGTGGTCTGGGGTACGGTTCATGCGAACTCTGGTACGGTTCACTTCTGGTATGAATGCAATCGTACCAAATAACGGAAGTGAACCGCCAACTGTACAACAAACTATCGTTTACGTTAACGTTCATTCATGTGTGTGTGTGTATGTGTGTGTGTCATGTTACACGTATTTTACCTTGGTGACAAGCAGGACACAGTGATACACAGTGATGTCTGCTTGTCTCCTCCAAAAGCAGCTTCTGCAGACACTGTGTGATGTTCTGAATGTTTATAATTTTGTGGCAGATGGACGCGAGTCGCGTTTTGCATTCAGCAAAAGCAAATCGACCGCGATGTGTGGAAGTCTTTCCATTTTGGCGCTTCGCTTTCGTGACCATCACCTAGCAACAGCTGTAAACAAAACAGCATCTCAATGACGCAAGCGTACCGGGGTTCAGAAGGAACAAAGACAGTGTGAACACAAATCAACCGAGAAGGTGACAAGGAGGGACAATCGAACTTGGATACGGTCCAGGCAATTGAACCAAGTGTGATATCGAATTATTGGTGTCAATGTAAACATACTGATTGTAAATATACATACAATTTTAATGTGATTAAGACAATACTATTTTATAAAAAATATTTATTAAAATAATATATTTATCATTTTATACATTTATAAATAAACAGGAAATGGCTTGGTGTGGGGGCGTGGCTTGGGGATATGGACGGGGCTTAAATTCTCACTCCAAGCTAAAGCCAAAAGTTGGCAGCTCTGGTTAACCATAGCCTTTAACTATCCCTCAATCCAAAAAGGAAAAGAAGCAGATAAGCTCCAATGCCAGAACCACTCTGAAATCTTTAAGATGGTAATGTTTTTCCAGCACCAAAAAAAAAAAAAAAAGATTAAGAAACATGTCCTACTTGGCATAATCTCATATTGGAGCAGCAACCCATGGGAGTCACTGGACCTAATCCCGTAGTCCTGGATTACAGACACTGCTCAACAATTTCAACAATGATTTCATGAACAACAGGATTATGTCAGATGTATTCCCTATATCTCCAATCCGCAGATCTGACCCCTAGTGACCCCTGACTAGGCATCACGGATTGGACCGACGGCTATGCCAAAGAAACACATCTCCTCTTCCTCTTCCTGCTGTGCGCAGAGGACAGGTGGAGGCTCCCGGGTCTCCATGCTATAAATAGGATCTTGCGCTCTAGTGAGCTCCAGCAGGATTTTTCTCTAGGTTTAATTCAATAAACTTCAGCAATCAGACACATCTGTGGCCCCGGTCCCTCCCCCGAGCTGTGAAATGAGCAATAAGTGGTTTACTGAAGGTTTTCTGTGACCTACGAACTCAACTCCCTTGACGAGCATTAAACAGAGCTGCTGCTGCTGCTGCTTGTTTCCATGGGGACGCAGACACGAATATGCACTGCATCCTCATTGAGATAAATATAGAGAGAAACACACAATGCTCTTACTGTTTGCATTAGGGGAAATGCATCTAATTGCATTACATTTTCTTATTCACTGAATTTCCTGCTTTGTCCTTTTCAAAACCTATTGGTTTCCAGAGTGGGCATAGCGCTAAGCCTAACCTACTCAAATGAATTCTAACATACAGTTGAAGTCAGAATTATTAGCTCCCCAGTATATTTTTTCCCCAATTTCTGTTTAACAGCGAGAAGATTTTTTCAACACATTTCTAAACATGGCAACGCAGTGGCGCAGTAGGTAGTGCTGTCGCCTCACACCAAGAAGGTTGCTGGTTCGAGCTTCGGCTGAGTCAGTTGGCGTTTCAGTGTGAAGTTTGCATGTTTTCCCTGCGTTCCTGTGGGTTTCCTCCGGGTGCTCCGGTTTCCCCCACAGTCCAAAGACATTCGGTACAGGTAAATTGGGTAGGCTAAATTGTCCGTAGTGAATGAGTGTGCATGGATGTTTCCCAGAGATGGGTTGCGGCTGGAAGGGCATCCGCTGCATAAAACAAATGCTGGATAAGTTGGCGGTTCATTCCGCTGTGGCGACCCCAGATTAATAAAGGGAATAAGCCGAAAAGAAAATGAATGAATGAATGACTTTCTAAACATAATAGTTTTAATAACAGATTTCTCTTCTTTGACACGATGACAGCACATAATATTTGTCTAGATATTTTCAAGATACTAGTATTCAGCTTAAAGTGACATTTAAAGGCTTAACTAGGTTAATTAGGCAAGTTAGGATAATTAGGCAAGTCATTGTATAACGATGGTTTGTTCTGTAGACGATTGAAAAAATATATTGCTTAAGGGGGCTAAAAATATTGACCTTAAAATAGGTTTAAAACAATTAAAAACTGCTTTTATTCTAGCTGTAATAAAACAAATAAGACTTTCTCCAGAAGAAAAAATATAATAGAAAATACTCTGAAAAAATTCCTTGCTGTTAAACATAATTTAGGAAATAATAAAAAAAAATCAATCAAAGATCCTTTCAAATACCCTTCATTATAATCCATTCAGCTACTAAACTTTTCAAGCCTGTTAAAGTTCTTGAAGACATTTATTGGTTGCTAATTAATTCAACTGAACCACATAAGAGTGACAACACTGAAAAAATTGATCGTTGTTGGAGAGCTATCTCCTTAAAAATAGATTTCTACCAAAGTATAATTATGAACAGGAGAACTAGCAGGCTATTTGATAGTACATGTTTCCGAAAGAGAGGTATATTTTGATGTCCTAAATATATGCCAAAAATATGACCCACAGTTACCAGAAACAGTTGATGTTTACTTCCATAATACTCCCCCCCCCCCATTTATTTAGTGTAACATTTATATGTTACACTAGAGGTATGGTAAAAAGAGCAACTAATACACTGTAAAACCAAAAAAGTTAAGGTAACTCAAAACTATTTGAGGAAAGTGGTTGCAATAATCCATTTAGGTTCAAAGACTAATCCTAATGAGTACTGTGAACTTAATCCACTTGAGTAAATGAAGCAATTTGAGCATCGTAAAACACAATAAATGAAATGAACTCAAACCATCTGAGTACTGCAAAACCCATTAAGTTAAGGCAACTCAAATCGTTTGAGTTACGAATTGCTTTTGTTGCTTTGCTCAGTGAGCAATAGCTGTCCTAAAATTAGTTCCGAGATCGGTTTTAATCAACTGTATATATATAAAACTCATTAAATATGCTTAAAAATGTTTTAGTTCATTCATTCATTCATTTTTTTTTTCGGCTTAGTCCCTTTATTAATCTGGGGTTGCCAAAGCAGAATGAACCGCCAACTTATCTAGCATATGTTTTACGCAGCAGATGCCATTCCAGCTGGAACCCATCACTGGGAAACATCCATACACACTCATTCCCACATACACTACAGACAATTTTAGCCTACCCAATTCACCTGTACCACGTCTTTGGACTTGTGGGGGAAACTGGAGCACCCGGAGGAAACCCACGTGAATACGGGGAGAGCATGCAAAAACGCCAACTGACCCAGCCGAGGCTCAAACCAGCGACCTTCTTGCTGTCAGGCGAACATGCTAGCCACTGTGCCACCGTGCAGCCCTCTTTTAGTTAATTTAGGTAAAATTCAAATAAAACTTTGAAATGTACAACACATAGTAAACATGCATGATATTTTCAGATCTTTGAGTTTAACTTAAATAAAAATATATAGATATTATTTAACCTTTTATTTGATAAAATCATGCTGGACCAACTCAACTGCATTTAGTTGTGTAAATAGTTTTTTTGTTGTTGTTGGTGCTAAACAAATTTGTTGGATGGAGTTCCTGCTCTCAATTAAATTGAGTTTATTCAATTAGTTATTTTTTTGAATGTAAAAATCTCAAGATTTGGCAAGCTTAGTAATTATTTTTGAAAGTGAAAAAAAGCTTATTGTATGTACAGTACGTTAAAACATTAAATGCAACTTAGGAGAAGTATTCATTAAAACATAAGGGTATAGGAATCTTACTCTAGCCTCATTCATTTGTATTACAACATTCGGCCATCATTTGTTTAATAACATGTTACTCCAAAACCATATGAATGAACGTGTTTCTTTGAAGATCCTTTTAATATCCTCTAATAATTATTGCACATTTATTAAATCCACACAACTAAACTTAAGCCTGATAAAGTTCTTCAAGACGTTTATTGATTATTAATTAATTTAACTGAACCACATGGGAGTGACAACACTGACAGAACTGATCGTTTTTGGAGAACTATCCCTTTAAAAATGCACTGTAAAAAATGCGGGGTTCCATACATTCCTTCATGTCGTCTCAAGGCAAATTGATTAAGTTAGCTTAATGGTTTTTACAATTTTAAGTTGACTGAACATAAAACAAATAAGTTATTCTCCAAACACCTCAAGAATTGTGTTGTGTCAGCTCATTTTAAATTAGTAGTTTGAACAAGCAGCAAAAATATGATTTTTAGTGTAGATTTCTACTGAAATATGAATATAAACAGGAAAACTAACAGGCTATTTAAAAGAGAGAGAGAGAGAGAGAGAGAGAGAGAGAGAGTTTATATTTTAATGTCCGAAAATACAGGCTGATCTCATGAGGAAACGGAAGTATTTTACGTTTTGTCAGTTTAGTGGCTAATTCGTACAAATTCATACAAGTTGAGTCGTACGAAAATGCACAATTTTAAATAGGAGGCGTGGCACCTTACCCCGCACCTAAACCCAACCGTCATTGGGTGATGAGCAAATCGTACTAAATTGTACGAATTAGATCATACAAATTTATAACTAGCTACTAAATTAAAAAGTTACGAATTGTCGTGAGATTGCGTTAGAAAATACACTGTAAAAAATATTTCAATGGCTTTACTAATTTATTATAAGTTAATTGGTTGTAAACTTTTTATACGGGCTGAATTGAAACAAGCAAATAAGGGTTGGACATTACTACATTGCATTTGTTTGTCTAATTCAGCCCATATACTGTAAATACTTTGCAACCACTTATCTTTAGTAAATTCAACTAATAATGTTTTTCAGTGTAGGCCAATAATATGAGCCACAATTACCAGAAACAGCTGAAGTTTCCTGTGTTTAAACAGAGACGTCCACCAGAAGTGAGCGTTCCTGTTTCTGTCTCCACATGTCAATCACCTCCATTTGGGACGCACAACAATTGCCGAGTCAAATGCACAACTTTTCATTCATTATTAACATCCTAGAATTGCTGGCGCTTGTTCTTTTACACATATACCTGCTATAAAAGGAAACGGCTGAAGGAGGAAAGAAAAAAAATCATTTAATATGTGCTTCATTAATAATTGAGCAACATTTACACAAATGCAGAATGAGGAAGCGTGTAGACATGAGTTGGCTTCAAATGAAAAGTAATGTTGGGGAATCCCTGTGTGTGTGTGCTTCTGTAGTATTTTAAAATGCTTGTGGTAATTTAACTAAGTACTTATGCTAATTAATTACGTCTTTCTCAATTCATATTCATAATAAAATACAACATTTGGAGTTCATGTTAGCTCATTAAATAAAATCAACAGTCACAACTTTAGCTTTTTATGTTTTTAATGTATTATATATTGTATAAATGATCATTAAATCGGGTTAATAAGTACGGAGACCCCTTTTTTTTCTCCCACTCAGTTTTTTTTCCACCATCACGTCCCTTCCGGGTCTCCGTAATAAAGTGATTTAGAAGTATTATTCATTGTTAGTTCATATAGCGTAGTGATGCTAATGCTAACAACTGGAACATTATTGTTCATTCAACCTTTTTTCCTTAACAGTTTACAAATCTAATGGCTCTAAAGATATATTCTGTGTTGCATAATTTGTATTTTTGTTCAAGCATTCATATTAGCATTATCACATAAGCATTAGGATATATTATGTTAGCTAATGTGCTAAATAAAACACTTGTTTAATAATCTAAATTTACATATCCAACCATGACTTGTAGCTATTAAAATTTGATTTGATTCCTGTAATACACTCTTGCAGTGTTTGTTAATCTATTTGCTAACAGTTCACTGTTAAGTTCATGTCAGCTCAGGTACTTTAACTAAAATTAGCTTAGCTTTTGCTTTTAATCAGTCATTCATTTTCCTTCGGCTTAGTTGCTTTATTCATCAGGGGTCGCCACAGCGGAATGAACCGCCAACTAATCCAGCGTATGTTTTACACAGCAGATGCTCTTCCAGCTGCAACCCAGTACTGGGAAACACCCATACACACTCATTCATACACATACACTACGGCCAATTTTTTTTTTATTCAATTCACCTATAGCGAATGTCTTTGGACTGTAGGGGAAAGCACCCAGAGAAAACCCACGCCAACACAGGGAGAACAAGCAAACTCCACACTGAAATACCAACTGACCCAGCCAGGACTTGAACCAGTGACCTTCCTGCTGTGAGGTGACAGTGCTAACCACTGAGCCACCGTGCTTTTGCTTTTAATATTGTATTATGTTATAGCATTATCATTAAGTAAAATTAATATGCGATTTAGAAGTAGCATATTTTTTATTGTTGGTTAATGTAACTTATGCTAACAACTGTAAATCCCTTTTCCTTTACTTTGTTTAATTGCAATAATAAGTCTAAATATGTCATTTTATGTCTTGCACTAACTGTTTTTCCATTATATTTTATAGTATAAACATATTTTGAACATGTTTACCCTAATATTTATTCATTCATTCATCCATTCATTTTCTTTTTGGCTTAGTCCCTTTATTAGTCTGGGGCCGCCACAGCGGAATGAACCGCCAACTTATCCAGCACATGTTTCACGCAGCGAATGCCCTTCCAGCTGCAACCCATCTCTGGGAAACATCCATACACACTCATACACTACGGACAATTTTTAGCATATCCAATTCACCTGTTCTACGTCTTTGGACTGTGGGGGAAACCGGAGCACCCAGAGGAAACCCACGCAAATGCAGGGAGAACATGCAAACTCCACACAGAAATGCCAACTGACCCAGTCGAGGCTCGAACCTGCGACCTTCTTGCTGTGAGGCGACAGCACTACTTACTGCGCCACTGCGTTGCCCCTAAATATTTATTGATATATAATATTTATTGATGATTAAAATATGTTGATTTAATTTTTATTCATATAAAATGATTGTAAAATGTCCTTCAAATATCCACATTTATCCCACTGTTAAAAAATAAACTTCTTGCTGGATGAATTTTTTTTAAGTTGAATCAAATGAACTTTTTCTAGTCATCTCAACTTACATAAATCAAACTGACTGAAAATATTAAGTTAAACTTTGTATTTAAAAAAATGTACACTCAAAACAATGACTTTTGCTACATGTTCAAACTACTTATTTAAAATGAGCCAAATCAACACAATTATTGAAGTGTTTTGGCACAACTTAATTGTTTTACGTTCAATCCACTTCAAATTATAAAAACGATTAAGTTGACTTAATCGATTTGTGTCAACATGAAGAAATTGTGTGGAACCCAGCATTTTTTTACACTGTAGTTGGAACCTTAATAAAAATGAATAAGTTAAAGCAACATAAAATTAGCTATTGTTTTGACTTTTTGTTATTACATTTTGTTTAACGGTGTATATTAAAAACTACGACTGGATTCCTTCGCCAGTGATCAAACGACGTCAATGGGCAGCGATTAAATATTCACTCCTGGAGCAAACGCAGAACGATCATCTCTCTGCCGGGAAGGCGCGTCATGGGCGGGTCTAACCAAAACTGCGCCGCGTACCAGAGAGAACGCACCCGGAAAGGCCGAAAAGGTGCAATATTAACACAATTAATAAATATATCTCAGCGAAATCAGCCAGGACAACTCGCACTAAAGCTGCTGTTTGCCCAGAGCCCCAAATAATGGTCTCCACACCTCGGACATCTGCATTCATCAGCCCACAGAGAGCGACATTTATAATGCTGATGATGATAATGATGATGGCAGTTAAACACAAACACCTCGCTGCCTGAGTTATTATATAAAACATACGAAATGAAAGCAGTGCTCTCGGATATAGGCTGCCATTTGACCGTCCTTAAATCTGACTATGTAAACATAAGCATATTCAGTAGCATATAGATGGTATTCATAGTCACAAAAACCAAACGTGTCCTACCTATTCCAGGAGCTGAGTAGATGAAGTACAGTGCAGATGTGGAGAGCGAGAAGAGAAATAAAAGCCCGAGGAATGACCTTCTCCGAAATCTCAGATGTGTCGGCATTATATAGACAGAGAGACGCAGGTATTCTTCTGTATGCGTGTCCCGTTAATAGAGTCCAGATATGATCCCGAAAACTAGAAGGTTCAGACGTCCTAGTAGAGCTTCATCATCCTCTCCATCCCGTGTGTCTGTATGTATTGGTCAGGCAGAGAGCGCGCGCGCACACACACACCCTCTCATAGACACACACACACACACCCTCCTGCGCTCTGCTAATGAATGGGAGCGCATGGGACTGCGCGTTACGCACATATCTGTGCGGTTCAAGGGGCCGTCGGAAAGGAGGGAGTGTGTGAAAATTACTATGCATGACTTTACTTGATTACGTAACGCTGCACTAATGGTTCAGTTTACTCAGGCAGGCTGTAAAACGGAGAGACAGGTAGACTGAGGACATTAATATCGATATCCAAAGACGATTTTAATGGCACGCGCGTCATCTTTATGTTCCTACAATGTCTTTGCACTTGCATAAATTATATTTTAATACAGTTTAGAGCACAGCACACATTTAACTCAGTAACCTGTGGTTGTATTGATGAACATTGAATAATTTATCCACACTGAAAACAAAAATAATTCATTGGATTTACTATTTTTTAAGGGTTGCAATTAATTTAGGCTATATGGGCTGAATTTAAACAGGCATCACAGTGGCTCAGTGGTTAGCACTGCCGCCTTACAGCAAGAAGGTTGCTGCTTCAAGTCCCAGCTGGACGGCGTTTCCTCCTGGTGCTCCAGTTTCCACCACAGACCAAAGACATGTGCTGTAGGTGAATTGAATAAACTAAATTGGCCATATAGTGTGTGTGACTGAGTGTGTATGGGTAATTCCCAGTAGTGGGTATTCCCCAGCAGGAAGGGCATCCGCTGTGTAAAACATGTGCTGGATAAGTTGGCGGTTCATTCCGCTGTGGGGACCCCTGACAAATAACAGGACTAAGCCAAAGGAAAATTAATGAATGAATTTAAACAAACTAATTAAGTTACTAAACTTTATTTGTTTGTTTACAGTTTTTCTCAGTCACTTTGGTGCATTTCTCACACTATTTACATTTGCACAACAGTTCATGCATTTCTCAACATAATTATTCATTTGTGCAAATCACAGTAGCAGTTTCTCATTCCTTCCAACAAATTGCAAATGCTTTTGGACATGCATCAATTGCTTTCACACTACTTTCTGCTGTTTTATAACATTATCATCTGCTTATGTCATGTCAGTTAAAATTAACTAAACTTGTGAATGCTGAATAGTCATTCCATATACAACTAATAGTCCTTATTTCATTACTTGAGTCATTACATACAAAAACGTTGAACTAGTTGTCGAAATCTGCCAGGCACATTTTAGAAAACATTTAAAATCTTTTTTTTTCTGAAAATGTCTTCTAAATTGAACAATTTGATGAATGATTTACAGGCCTGTGTATGTTGTAGGTTCAGTTCTAATATGTACTGCAATATTGTTTACAGTTGTGCACAGCTCTACCCAAAGGGAGTTTGTTTGTTGTGAATAAGGGTGTATTTATTCTTTTGCACAATGCTGTGAATAAATTAGAATTGCAAAAAGCAAATGCAGTAAAAATGTGAAACACACATATTCAGTGTATTGTACTCAGATACCTCACTAAATGCAGATATGTCTAATTTGCTGTAGTTTTCAAATGGCTGTGCAAATAGTATATAGTGCTGTCTTGAGCATTTTCAGGACGTGTCACCAAAATCTGACTTTTTTGCATTGGAAAAAATTTACTGTTATAAAGTGTCATAATGAAAACATGACAAAGCCATTTGACTATAATGTTCATAAACAATGGTGTCAGGACTTTTCATTTTGATGACACTGACACTTTCATTGACATCAATACTTGCTTTTGAGGAATGAGCTCTCTATTTTGAGCAAGTGACACGCTTTTGCAGGTTATCCACTAGGTTTTGCAGTTTGTACTAATTGTTTTGAGAAATGCATTAACTGTAGTGCAAATGTAAATAGTGTTGTGAGAAATGCACCAAAGCCACTGAGAAAAACTGTATCTTTGTTGTAAATAAGTGTGTTTTTATTCTTTTGCACAATGCTGTGAATAAATTATAATTGCAAAGAGCAAATGCAGTAAAAAGTGAAATATGCATATTCAGTGTCTTGTACTCATACCTCACTAAATGCAGTGATGTCTAACTTTACTGTAGTTTTCATTGGAAAAAATGTACAGAGTAAAGTGTTATAATGAAAATATGACAAAGCCATTTGACTATCTTGTTCATAAACAGTGATGTCAGGACATTTCATTTTGATGACACTGACACTTTCATTGACATGAATACTTGCTTTTGAGGAATGAGCTCTCCATTTTGAGCAAGTGACACGCTTTTGCAGGTTATCCACTAGGTTTGGCAGTTTGTACTAATTGTTTTGAGAAATGCATGAAATGTTGTGCAAATGTAAATAGTGTTGTGAGAAATGCCCCAAAGTGACTGAGAAAAACTGTAAGAAAACCTACAAACTCAGATTTGCGCATTGTAGACACGCCCACCTTATGTGAACTCCTACTCCCAGCAAGCATTGCTGTCGCGTGACGTCAGTAGCTCCGATTTAACTACTTAATTTTAACCAGTTTCCACCTGTGCGGTCATAATTCATATATATCGTGGAGAATGAGGTAATATTATATATTCCTACATACATCAACTCACCGAAACTGCGCTTTTTTCCCATTAGTGATGCTAAAATATAGCCAGAAAAAAAAACTACATTTCCCATGAGTTCCGGGTAAATAGTGATGACGACGAATTTGCTCTGCGAAACATGGATTGTGGCGACATGAGTTTAATATTGCGATTTTGTCTTTGGTGTATTGATTATTTATGAGCATGATGGGTTTTAGTAATCACGCGGTTGTCATCTGTGTGTTGTTAATTATATTGACCGCTGATGTGGCGCGGTTTGCGCGGGCAGATGATCAGATACACAGTAAAACCGAGGGAGAAGCTGTCAATAATAATAACAACGCCGACAGTGATGCACAAGCCCAAAATCCTGTTGATGGACAAGCAGAACAGCTGACCAGGTACTGCTTTATGCTTCTCTTCAGTTTGCTTTCAGTATAGAGATGACTGACAGAGATTTAGACAGTGACGTATGATCAATAACATATGTTCCATCACTATGAGTAAATTTGTATATGAATACGTATAATAGAGGTAAAGTTGGTTTTATATTCGCACATTCGTTCATTTAGCAGTCTCTATATTGTTTACCATGTTACTTTGAATATTCAATCGGAATTAGCACGCAAGTATGACTTCAAAACAACATTAACTCTGTTTAATTGACTGTAAACATTGTTGATAGAGGTAAAGTTGGTTTTATTTTCGCACATTCGTTCATTTAGAAGTCTATATATTGTTTACCATGTTACTTTAATTATTCAATCGGAATTAGCATGCGAGTATGACTTCAAAACAACATTAACAATATATAATTGACTGTGAACAATGTTGTACTTTGATAGTCATTGCCTGCTTATATGATTTCACTATCTAGAATTTGCAAGTAATACTTTTATGAAATTATATTATTAAGGAAAATGTCTGAATATCCCAATATAAAACCAACTTTACCTCTATACAATGTTGTACTTTGATAGTCATTGGCTGCTAATATGATTTCGCTATTTAGAGTTTGCAAATAATACTTTTCTGAAGCTATATTATTAAGGAGAATGTCTAAATATCCCAATATAAAACCAACTTTACCTCTTTATACGTATATAAGTATATAAATTATATCACAGTGATTTTATCAACTGATTTTCAAACTGTACTACCATATTGCCAACATCTATCCATCCATCCATCCATCTCAGAGTTCTCAGACTTGATATGATTATGATTTATATATTTTTTTGTTAAGACATCCCATGTGAAAAGTAATGTAGCAATCTACAGTGTTTTCACTCTAGTGTTTTTGAGCCATACTATAGTAAAGTGTGTGCTATTCTGTATTAGGGCTGCACGATATTGGAAAAAGATGACATTGCAATATAAAATCTTCTGCGATTCATATTGCGATATTAAGTTTAATTTTACCCGATGAAATAAATGGCTTAACCTGGTAAGAATTTATCATTTTAGATTTATTGGGATGATTTTGTAGGGAAGTGCCTCTGCATAAAATATACTAAACCAATCAATATAGGTAAAGTTGGTTTTATATTCGGATATTGTATGCAATGTTGCAATGATAACAACGTATGCAATATTAACAAGATAACAAGATGAACATTGCATATCTTTGCGATGTGACTATTGCGGATACATTGCGATATTGCTGAAACTATATATTGTGCAGCCCTATACTATAGTCTATAGATGTTGTATTACCATAGCACCTACAGAATTACCACAACAGATTAATTGTATTTTACTATAGTATGGTTTAAAAGTACTAGTATAATTACTGTAGCGTTATTTTTTCATATGGGATAATGGATAATGTAGTTAAAACCTATTACTCTGACAGGTTAAATGAGACCGACAGCTCCAGCAATGACACTGCTCAAACCACCACACCTGCGCCCAAGCCTGCGACACCCGAGCCTCCTAAAAATGAGCCCATCCTGCCTGTCCAGACAGGGGTCAAGGCCCAGGAAGAGGAGCAGTCCAGCGGGATGACCATTTTCTTTAGCCTGCTGGTCATCGGTGAGTACTTGTCCTCTTAAAGGAAAGAAGTCATCTCAGTGTGACTGCTGTTATATAATTTTTTCAGAACCACGTCCAAAACAAGTGTTGCTCTGTTTATAACAATGTGTTTATGGGTGTTTTGCGTTACCATATTTTAGACCCAATCCCAGTGAAATTTTTTGTACCCCTACCTCTTATCTTTGGGCCTTAACACAAAGTGTGAAGGTGGACGAGTTCAGATTTACCTCTAAGAAATGGGACACCACTACCACACCACCACATATCATCATATGTTATCGCAAGCTCTTACGTCATATATGATAGACGATGGCGCCTGCTGTAGTTATTCCAGTTGCGTGACTTACAGTTATTTTTTTGGTATTTATCTTCTGGAAATTGCACAAGGCAAGAATATCATGTTATCATAATATTATAATGTGGAAATAAACTCGTAACTGTATTGTGTATTTACACCGTGGCCATATTCAGTATGTAAACACAAGAAAACAACATTAACGTTGCACCAGACATGCGGTAGAATTGGGATTGAGCCTTAAGATGTGTTTAAACTGTGCCTAAATGTTAGCGGTGTAACGGATCACAAATCTGCAGTTCAGATCAGCCACGGTTTTTTAATCACAGATCGGACCATTTTTCGGATCAGCAAGAAAAGAAGGAACCAAATGTTATTTGCTTTTCATTTATACAAAAATATTACTGCAAAAAAACATTGCTTTTAACAAACAGAACTTAGAACCTGTAATGTTAATAAAAATAAAAATCAACAAAGAAGCAGCTGAAAAAATAAAAGTATTCAATAGGAAATATGATCTTTGCTACTGTTGCTGATAATGCTAATATAGAAATCTAACATCTTGTACAACAGAACATATTTATCTTCAATTAATAATTCAACAATTCACACATACAACTTTATGTTTTCTTATAGGTGTATCATTTCTGAAAACCTATTGAGTGACATAATTTTGATGGTTGGTGGTCGCCATCTGTTGGTTACACAATGTAATTGCTTTCACCAGCCTCAAACATTCAGCATCATGTTTCATTTAACGGTGATTTTAATCTTTACCATAAACATCAGTCTTCATATCTGAACTATAAACTGTTTTCCCAGCACTTCTGTGTTATTTAATTGTTTGTAACTCACTAAAAGTGTAAAAACTGAATCTCTCTCGATGCAGATTTGAATGCAGTACTTTGAAGGATTAATAAACATATGCAAATCATTATCATTTATTATTCATGTTGCGCGTGTTTGAACTGAGATCACAATCTTTTAATGTCTAATTGCGTAGTTTCACGCTGAATGCATTAATGCAGGCTAAACAAGCAGTGACAGAAAACACATTAAATTAATAGCCTAAGAAAGCATTTAGGTAGGTCTCACCACAACATTTCCTGTCATCATTATATCTTACATGTACGCATGATTTGATTGACGTGGGAGACCATCTCTGCAATTGTTATAATGTTGGATTAACCTAATAATCCGCGGGTCATGTGCATTCCGAACTGTGGGTTGTGATCCGTATGGATCACGGATCAACAGTGATACGTTACACCCCTACTAAATGTCCTGTGAAAATAAAATAAGTTTTTATGAATGTTAGTTTTAAGGATACAGCAGGGAAAATAAGTATTGAACACGTCACCCTTTTTCTCAGAAAACATATTTCTAAAGGTGCCACTGACTTTAAATTTTCACGGGATGTTAGTAACATCCAAAAAATCCATACATGCAAAGAAAACAAATCTAATTACAAATTAAGTTATGCGTAATAAAATGAAATGATACAGGGAAAAAGAATTGAACACATGAAGAAAGGTAGGTGTAGAAGGCAGTGAAAGCCCAGATAGCTGCGGAAATCTCTTAGTAGTTCTTCAGCAACCCTCTGCCCTTCGTCATTGTAAATTAATATTTGCTGCTTCAGTCCAACATCTACATTAGCAGGAGGAGGAAGATGAAACCAGAGTGGACATTTCAGCAAGACAATGGTCCAAAACACAGCCAAGGAAACTCTCAAATGTTTTCAGAGAAAGAAAATTGAGCTGTAGAATGGCCCAGCCAATCACCTGACTTGAATCCAATCGAAAATACAACATAAAGATCAGATTTGATAGACGAGACTAACAGAACCATCAAGATTTTTACCCAAGTCTGTGAAAAAAATCACACCTGAGCGATGCATGTAACTTTATTCTCCATATGAGAGGCGTCTTTATACTGCCATCACCAAAAAAAGCCTTTTATATAAAGTATTAAACACATTTCAGTATTTCAGTACTTTCTGCTTGTGTCATTCAATTGTTAATAAACATAATTATTTTTTTTCAGATTTTTTTGTTTGTATTTTTTGGGTTTTGACCAAAATCCGGTTCAATTCCATGTCAACAGCCTCATTAGAAATATTATTTTCAGGAAAATTAGTATGTGTTCAATACTTATTTTCCCCGCTTTATCTTTAAGCTGATGTGCTTCAAAACAGTGACATGTTAAGAAGTTGTACACATCTAAAGCTATTTTTATATGCACTCGAGCTACCATATGCCCCATCCTGTCTTTATGTTTCAGTTAAGATTGTCAAATTTCGAATAGAAGTTTCAAAGCATTTTATGGGACCTTTTAAAGAAAAAATCATAAACTAATAAAAAGACGTGCAAATGGACAATGATGGATATAGTTTTATTAAATTAATTAATTAATATGCAAAAAATAAAAATGCTGTCACTAAAATATTAAACAGTAAAATGTGACTTTGACCCAACAGATGCTGATTGGATAACTAGACTAACCTGTGAAGTATTTTAGTCAGTCTGACATAGCTTAGCCAAAGCATGTCATCAGAATTATTGGGTTTAATGACTTTTAAACCTGCCTCACAAGATTGTGAACATCTCAAACCTCTGAACCAGAGATGGTAATGACGAATGAGCTTTGATATAAACTGAATAACAATTGGTTACTAATTAAACGAATCAGTTGTGGAATAAGCAAAGGTCATCAGTGCTGTTGTTGTTGTGTATTTTTGGGATCTGTTCAGCTCGTGCATAAAGTCAGCTTCAGTTATATTTGGCCAGTTATTTTTCTCAGCTTCAAGGTGCAGACTAGATCTCCACATAAATGCATAAAATTCCCATAAATAACACATATACAGAGCTTTGAATTTGTATTTTAATGAGAAATGTCGAATGGAATGGGATGAATGTAGAAACAACAAATTATATGAAGTGAATATGTTTGTAAATAAAATAATAATAACCACTTTGAAAATAGACATGCTCAGGTTGTAATAATAATAATAATAAAAATAATAATAATAATAATAATAATAATAATAATAATAATAATAATACATTTTATTTAAAGCGCCTTTCAAGAAACCCAAGGTCACTGTACAACATCATATACACAATTCAATAATTAACCAATAGTATAAAAATAGAGAAGATGATAAAATACAAAGACATGATGCAGAGTGTAGTATGCAGTTATAAAGAGTAAGTTATTTTGAACAGATGAGTTTTAAGTCTGGATTTAAACAGAGGGAGAGAGTCAATGTTGCGGATGTCAGGAGGAAGAGAATTCCAGAGTTTGGGAGCAGATCGACTGAAAGCTCTGCTCCCCTTTGTGCTGAGACGGGCAGAGGGAACAGAGAGGTGAATGGAGGAGGAGGATCTAAGGGAGCGGGAATGAGTTGTGATATGGAGAAGATCAGACAAGTAAGAAGGTGAGAGGTTATAGATGGCCTTGAATGCATGCAGGAGGATTTTATATTCGACTCTGAGTTTGATTGGAAGCCAGTGCAGATCTTGCAACATGGGGGGGTGATATGGTGAAAAGAATGAGTTTTGGTGATGATGCGGGCAGCTGAGTTCTGGACCAGTTGAAGCTTACGGAGGGATTTCTGTGGAAGACCATAAAGGAGAGAATTGCAGTAATCAATGCATGAAATGACGAGGCTCTGTACGAGGATAGAGGTGAAGTGAGCGTTGAGAGAGGAGCGGAGACGATTTATATTACGAAGATGAAAATATGCAGACTTGGTTATATTATTAATATGAGACTGGAAAGAGAGTGAGCTGTCAAGGAGGACAGGGGGAGACTGAAGTGCCATCTATAGTAAGTGAGAAGTGTACATGCGAGATGTAGAATCCACCACTTGTAGAATCAGCCAAGACTTACGCAATCATGTGTAAGAATAGTTTGATGATGCAACATATTTCAATAGAATGTGTATTTTTGAATGATATTAGTGAACGTTTTTATTCAGGAAATATTTGAAGGGAAATGTTTAAAAAGGCGTCTTCTGGAGGATTTTGAGATTATTGGTCATTAATCAAACAAAAAAGATTTGTATATGAATCTATTCAGTGTTGTTGTTATCTGTATGTTTGTTTGTACAGTAAATGTTTATTAAGAAACCGATACGATTGCATGTTATACACTCACCGGCCACTTTAATAGGTACACCTGTCCAACTGCTTGGTCACGCAAAATTTCTAATCAGCCAATCACATGGCAGCAACTCAATGCATTTAGGCATGTAGAAATGGTCAAGACGATCTGCTGCAGTTCAAACCGAGCAACAGAATGGGAAAGAAAGGTGATTTAAGTGACTTTGAACGTGGAGTGGTTGTTGGTGCTGGACGAGCTGGTCCGAGTATTTCAGAAACTGCTGATCTACTGGCGTTTTCACACACAACCATCTCTAGGGTTTACAGAGAATGGTCTGAAACAGGGAAAATATGCAGTAAGTGGCAGTTCTGTGGGCACAAATGCCTTGTTGATTGATGCCAGAGATAAATGTCCAGTTTGAGATGATAGAAAGGCAACAGTAACTCAAATAACCACTCATTACAACCGAGGTTTGCAGAAGAGCATCTCTGAACACACAACACATCGAACCTTGAGTCGGATGGGCTACAGCAGCAGAAGACCACAGACCGGGTGCCACTCCTGTCAGCTAAGAACAGGAAACTGGGGCTACAATTTGCACAGGCTCACCAAAATTGGACATTAGAAGATTGGAAAAACTTTGACTGGTCTTATGAGTCTTCATTTCTGCTGCGACATTTGAATGGTAGGGTCAAAATTTGGCGTCAACAACAACATGCTGATGGTGGTGGTGTAATGGTATGGGGGATGTTTTCTTGGCACATTTTGGTTTCATTAGAACCAATTGAGCATTGTGGCAACACAACACCCTACCTGAGTATTGTTGCTGACCATGTCCTTCCCTTTATGACAACAGTGTACCTATCTTCTGATGGCTACTTCCATCAGGATAACGTGCCATGTCATAAAGCGTGAATTCTCTCAGACAGGTTTCTTGAACATGACAATGAGTTCACTGGACTCAAATGGCCTCCACAGTCTGCAGCAACTGCGTGATGCTGTCATGTCAATATGGACCAAAATCTCTGAGGAATATTTCCAGTACCTTGTTGAATCTATGCCATGAAGGATTAAGGCAGTTCTGAATGCAAAAATGGGACCAACCAAGTACTAGTAAGGTGTACCTAATAAATAAAGTGGCCGGTGAGTGTATCTTGTATATTTAGTAAAGGTTTTGCCATAAAAATAGCCAATGCTGCTGATATGGCATTAAAAGATAGATAGATAGACACAAGCCAGATAAACACAAGCAAATTAAACAAATTTCACTGTATTAATCTTCGCAATGACTCTACAATGTATTGAGCTGCAGGATCTGATCAACTGTAATCCACACTGCAGATCATAACTGTTGCATATGTGCACATTGCAATATTGATGCTAAAACTATATATTGTCCAGCCCTATGTGTGACATTCAGAAAATGTAGTTTCGTAGCTTGTTAATAAACTCTTATGGCTTACTAATCTGTGTCCATTTCCTTGGTTGTTTGAAAGGAATGCATTATTACAGTGAGGTAATGATATCACTAACACCAGGAAATGAAACAATCCGTGGGTGGCAATTCCAAATTTGTGGTCATGATATCTTTACTTTTCTCCCCCATGTCATGTCATTTGTACTTCACAAATAATCCTGATGTGCTTTATCTTGCCTACAAAGCACACACTGTGTTAAAATCAACTGTTTTGCAAGTGAAAAGGTATATATATACTGTATATTAGGTATGCTCAAAATAACTGATTAACCGTTAACCCAAATGGTGCATTTGTAACCGATTAGTGGTATCAGTTAAATGATAAAAAAATATTTTATATATTTTTAAAGTTTGGCTGCATAAGGGGCTGATCACCAAACGTGCTTTTTGCGTTGAGAAGGGCATTTTTTAAAATGGTTTATTTACTGTTTTGCGCGCTGCTTACGTGCCCTACGCTCCTCACGCTCCCTGCGCTCCTCACGTTATGCTGAAATAAAACTCAACCCTGAGCGGAATAGTACGTTGCGTCAGTGGCGTCTTTTTCATTCTTTAATCAAATGAAAGCAGAGCAGGGTTTCTGTTGAGGTGCCTGCAGTATTTGTGTTGTCAGGACGACGGGTAACTTTTAATGATGGAGGAGAAACTTGTAGTCACAGTTTTAAGTTAGCCAAAACTGTGGGCATATTACTTTACAAATCATGGATATCACAATGTTATTCTGTATATTACAATTATAACAACATGGACAGCAACACTCGCGCACAATAGACCAGCTGATTCAGTCGTTTCCTATAGTGATATATAAAAGAGCACCGCACTTCTTTTTTCTTGTCATAAAAGGCAGTGTGGTGCGGTGCATCTCGCATTTTTGGAACGGAAAATCGCGTTTGCTGTGATCGGCTCCTGATTTGTTAACAAATATTTGTTAACTTGCGGGATGGTAACACGTGCAACCACACGTGCCTACAGACGTATTTTGTCAAAGAAGCAAAATAAAAGAAGGATATTTCTAGTCACAGTTTGACAGACGCTTTGACACAAACCAGCGCTGATGCTGATTGCAGGAAATAAGTCGACACAAACCAGCGCTGATGCTGAGATGGAGGAAATAAGTCATTATGACATAATCTTTAAACTAATGACTTCTATTATAATGTTAAAAGGGGTTTTGTGACATAACAATGAAGCATTAATCAAATGCATATTTTCAGTGGAGCGATCGTTTTAATAGCCTGATATTTTTATATGACAGACGAAAAAAAACATGATGGGAAAAATCAGCAAATGCCGGCTCTTAAAAAGGATTCAGTCAGTGTTTTCGTTTTGTTCTTTTTAGTCATTTAGGTGAACAATATCTAGGGCAGGCCTGTTTATTTGATTATTTTTATTTAGTTTATTTTTTTTTCCTATGCTGCTGGAAACACTGCAGGTGCGTGAAGATGTTCTGTTATGTCCTGTATGCTGCTGTTCACATGTTAAAATAAATCAGTATTTTAAAATATTTAATGTGTCACAAAATGGAAACCTCAATTTTTTTTTTATTAAATAACATTTTAATATTTATCTGTCAACGGTTAATATTTGGTTAACGAGCTGCGGTTGTTGGTTGGTAAAATAAACCGAAATGAGCATCCCTACTGTATATATATATATATATATATATATATATATATATATATATATATAGTAAGTAGTGTGTATATATATATATATATATATATATATATATACAGAATTGTTAGCCATCCTGAATTATTACCCCCTGTATTTTCCCCCCAATTTCTGTATAACAGAAACTTTTCGTTTTAATAATTCATTTCTAATAACTGATTTATTTTATCTTTGCCATTTTGACACTAGTATTCAGCTTAAAGTGACTCTTAAAGACTAAGTAGGTTAGTTAGGCAAGTTAGGGTAATTAGGGGGTCACACTTTATTTTGATGGTCCGTTTGTTGAATTTAAGTTACATTGCAGCTAATTCTCATTAGATTATAAGTAGATTGTTAGGTTGGGGTTAGGGTTAGTGTAAGTTGACATGTACTTGCAAAGTTTCTTATGGTCAGTTAAATGGCTGTTGAAGGAGCAGCATCAACAGATATTAAGCAGACAGTCTACTAATACTCAAATGGACCATCAAAATAAAGTGTTACCAATTAGGGAAGTCAATGTTTGTTCTGTAGAGTGGTACACCCCAAACCAACTAGCTAAACCAACGGCCGTCCATCGACTTAGTGTGTCCCAGCTCTTAGACATGCCATGTCAAAGCACAAAATGGTGGAAAACGTTAACTCTGTTACTGGTTTAAAATGTTTACGAATAAGTAAAGCAATTAGTAACAGAAGCAAATGTTTCCCATTCATATTTAGGCAATTTGAATGTATTTAAATTAATAATGAATTTAGTTTAACTTTACACTTACATTTGGTCATTTGGCAGACACTTTTGTCCAAAAGCGACTTACAATTATGGAGGCATTCAGCAACTCAACAAGAAGAGGCAGTACACACTTATGCAAAGGACTGTTACAGTATGCTGCGTTCACACCAGACGTGGATGAAGCGTCAAGCGCTAGTGATTTACATGTTAAGTCAATGCTAAGACCCAAATAGACATCCTGTGGCACCTTTTGCACGAATGAGGCGGTGTGAATGACGCAATTCACTTGAGTTGGAAAATCTGAACTTCAGCAGACATTCGCGCCGCGTTAATTCACCAATGGGCATTATGGGCACAGGCCCAGGGGACCCTGCGCACTTGGGGCCCCTGCGAGGGGGGGGGAATGCTGATTTTGGAGTATCTATTTAGGCTTAAGTGCAAATAGCGCACCTCGTTGGAATAAGCTAGTTGAGTGCTTCCCGCCAGCGCCGTTTGATCAACAGAGACAACATAACTTAAGAGAGCAGTAGACAGCAGGTGGGAGTGGCGTAGCTCGTAAAGAGCATGGTAATATGTTTTGAGGTGACCGATCATGAACGCGGTTCGAATCCAGCGTTTGATAAACGCGTTCTTCTTTTTCCCCCATTATATATCAGATTGAAAATACATTTATTTTCAATAGAAAAGAAATGCTTTTGTTTAAAAATGTAAATAAAATATATAAAATGAGTCACAATGTATTTAATAAGGATAATAATAATAAATATTCTATAAACAGTTATTTTCCACCTGGTGTTAAATGTTAGCGACTTCTTAATATAATTAATCTGTATTTACAATGTTAGTCGCCCTGCTTCACCCATATTCTCTAACCTCATGAAGAGAGAGAGACAGAAAAAGCCCCTGAAGAGGAGAGAGACAGAAGAGAACTGGTACACTGTGTGTGATTTCGGATACTTTCAGCTTTATAATCAAGTGCTTTTTGCCTACTCTTCTTCATCACGAGGGAGACAGCAGGAATCATTAATCAGTGTGTGTATTATGGAAGACTCAGATTCATATAACTGCACTGGAGAGATGTTATATCATATCATATGCATTATAAGTTTGTAGAAGTTATACATTAAAAATACCTTTAAATATAAATGTTTAGTACTGCTTCAGTAAACTTGGAACAAGTATATTAAAAACCTTTAATTTTCACTAGTTATATTACTACTTTTTTTATCAAAGTGTGCTTTAAATGCTTTTAAAATCAGGTAAATCTTTGTTGACTATAAATATGCACTATGTCATTTATTTAAAAAAATGTGGGCAAAATATTATAGATTTAAAAAATATTATATTAATCTTATTTTTTTTATTCAACTATAGGGGTGCAGCCTTGTAGGGGGCCCTACAAGACATTGTGCCCAGGGGCCTCTAAATTCTTAATCCGGACCTGCTTGTAGGGGAGGGATTATGACATAGTGCCTGTTGTTGGTGTTCTGAGGGAAAATCTTCTTGCCGACACCGGACAACAGCTCATCAAACTGGGATTGGCTCAAGCCTGGGTTTTTACTTCTGCATCAAGTGATCGGCATGACCCATGGTGCATACAATGCACATAGCTGTGCATTTATACTTCTGTGCGCTGTGTGTGTGTTGCTCTGCAATAACGCTTCAGTAACGTTAGCTGGCAGTAGGTGTTTATGTTCGTCTGTGTCGAGTTTCTTCGCTGATATTTAGTTTTTTTCTGAACACTTCCTTAATGTACAAGTGGCTCAAACTTGCTAATTTTGAGGCTGGAATTGGCATACGTGCAGCATCTTTAATCATAAGGTAAATATAAAACAACACTCTCCATCTAGAGCTTCTTCACGGGACTCTACACTCGATGCATCGGACTATCACCTTTGCCCACACTCATCAGCGCTACCAAGCCGACCAATCACAGAGCTTGCGCTACACGTCGTTACGACCCTCCAAATAGTGTGACCAAGATGTCAAAAATAAATTTAGTTCAGTCGAAAAACGGCCGATATACTTAGTTATGAAGTAACGTGCATCTGTTCAATACAGCACGAGCTGCAGTTGCAGGCTGCGCAGAGCGTGAGTCACCTGACATTAAGAGTTTAAAACATTTGGATACTTAAGCTTAAAGGCTTCTCGACGCTGCATTTCTGTTGCACTCAACGAAACTGCTGCAACTAAACAAAGTTATGCCACGTGTGCGCTAGTTAAAAGTTCCCAGCTTATAGCTACACACCAATACGCACGTACACTGGATTAACTATAGCAGCGGGCCATTCACAAATCGCGTCTTTTCCTCGCACAAGTTCGTTATTTCCAATATTAGAATATATACCAATATGCGTGGTCAAGCGGAGCGTTGCGCTCGCGCTGTCCAGACGCACAGAGTAGAAAACATTTTACACCGTAGCGGTGAGAGTTGTGCGTGGCTTTCAGTGCAATATAAACAAAACATATGTTAGACGAATGATTACAAATTATTATAATGTTTTTTGCATGTATGAACGCAGATGATAACAACCATTCATTTAAATACTTACCTATTATAAAGCTTACATTAGACGTGATAACAGTGAAACCATGATTATTCTTCAGACTATATAATCGTACAACCAAAATCTATAATTGTTGCATCCATAACTGTTATGCAGTTCAAAACTGCTGTAGGAGTTGATGTACTCACAGAGCTGGGTACACCTCTAAAAGGATCTAATGGACTCAAGCACGGCGCTGAATGAATATATGCTGTTTTTCAGCCTTCCTAAAGCACATAAACACAGCTATTTAATCAATGAAATCCATGTTAGCCATTTAGCAATAAAGCTAAGGTCACCGGGCAGACAGGAATCTGTGTCTATTGTAAAGTAAATTTGACACGCGAATAAAACGAGTAAACACAAAATGTTCACATATATTTATTTGCGAGTTCAGCGTCTGGTGTGAACGCAGCATTAGTGCTCGGAGTATTAAGTTTAATGGAGAGAGAAGAGTGACGTGTGTTTCTACAGGTGGATTGTCAAGCCCACTCACCTGTGTGAAGCACACTTTATAAATGTGTAGTGGAATTTTTCTTTAATTTGTTTTGTAACAATGTGTCTGGTGCAAATTTGCAAAGTGTCGATTAAAGTGTGAGGTAGATAAAAGAGTGTGTTTTCCACAGATGGTTTGTAAAGCCCACTCACCCTTGTATGGCACACTAAGTTTGGGGTTATTACTTGTTACGCCCTCAGTTTGGTTTACTGTAAATTATGCAATTGTTGTTAGGGTGTAACAACCTAGGCAAGCGGCTCTGGGCACACTGACTTAGGCTTCAGTCATGTATTCAATAGCACATCCTCTCTCTCTCTCCCTCTATGGTAAATGAAAATAAGTGCATCAGCTCAAGTAAGATTTTGCAGCCTTGAAACTTTATGCAACATAGTACATGCAGAAGAAACTGACATTTTTGACTCTTGCAAATCAAGATCCATGGCAAGTCTTATCATTTACATCAGCAAAATGAATCGGCACAATTTTTATTTTTTGATTTCCTTATATTATGATGAATCGTTACACCTCGATTTGTTGTATATAACTCCAGTGCAGATGAGTTGATGCCAAACCAGCACTGATGGTGATTGCCTCTGTCCTGGATCAGCATCATAAACACTTCTGTTTATTTGCACAATTGGAGAAAGAAGCTGTAAAACAAAACTTTCTGAAATGTGCGTTGCTTTGCAAACAAGCCGGCCACAAGTCGGAGCATTGGGATTTTCTCTCCATCAGAGTGCTCTCTGGCACCGCTCATAAACACAGCAAATAGGCTATAGTTGTGATGATTTAGTGAACAACCAACAAACCCCTTTTTTCCATTTGGCATCGTACGATGTCTAATGTGAAACATCGCTATGGATAATGGCATCGTCGTCATAGGCGGCGGTGAATTAGTTATTTTAATAATTAATTAGTTCATAACGAATGAATCATTTGTAACCTACCATTTCAACTACCTGACCCGCATGGTCTTTGTTTTACCCATAACTAGGCCCACACGGAATCTGCGCGAGCAGAATTCCGCAGATTTTTAGCCCATCATTAATTCTGTTTATTTACTTGAGTAAATGTGTGTAAATCTAAATGTATTCAGTTTTTAAACTAATTACAATAATACTATTGACTAATATGAAAATGTTCATCTGGTTTATGTACAGTGCAGTTTGTACGGTAATATTTTCTGTCTTTTAGTAGATATATTATATGAGAGACTTGCTTTGTTTATCAAATAAAGTGAATCGAATTGGATTTGCATTTTAAACATTAAATAAATGTTAAAAGGGCATTATTTTTTATTTCACATATTAGGGTTTTAGTTATGATTCTCCCAAAATAATTCAGCAGAAATCCCCAGATTTTTACCAAAATTCTCAGCAGAAATAGCAAAAAACGTCCGCAGATTCCGTCTGCCTCTACCCATAACCAAATCATAAATAAATAAAGATAAGTTACACACAAATTACCACAGGTCAATCACTTTTTCTGCCGGACTCTGGCATGAAAAGAAATGAAAATAGCCTCACTATTTATTTATCTATCTATTTATTTATTTATTTATATGATTTATTTATTATATTAGAATACATGTTAGCTTTTGTAAGTGATTTTATGTTAATTTAGAATAGAATATGGAATATTCTCAATAATATTTAAAGGAAACATAGGCCGTATATGTGCCATTTACATATATTTCAATTAATATAGAAAACGAGTGCATGTTTTACCAAAACTAATATTGGATTTGTTTTTTAATGCGTGTGCATGTAACACAATATCATTTGCACAAAGAAATTATGTTTTTTTTCTCTAAAGAAGTTGTTAATCCACCCCGTTTAGAGCTTCATTATGGACGTTTTACGTTATAACTTACGTCAGGGGTCATCAACTATATTTGTCAGAGGGCCAGAGTTTTACCAGACAGTCTTCTTGGGGGCCGGACCCCCAAGAAGAAAAAACAAACAAACTCATTTTGGCTTAACATTGTTTAATGTTTATACTTTTTCAATTTCATTACAAAACTGAAGGCATTTGATTCAGGCTCCCATCACCTATACCACAGTCAACCACTAGGAGTGATAGATATTTTGCCTCAACTCAACTAGGCTAAGTCAACAAGGGCAAATGTAACTTTAGCCATTGATTAAGCACTGTGAGTAGCCCGTTTCAGCATTGTGATTTGAATTCAAGCCCACTTAACGTTTCATTTGATGTGCGAACATTATTTGTGACCTGTTTTGTTCTGGTACCAGGTTATTTATTTACCATGCTATTTTAAGTTGTGCCAGATTGTTTTTCCTACTTTTGTTAGTCCTGAGGCAGACATCCCAAGTCTTTCGGAAGTTCTGTGAGTCTCCCACAAACGCATAGAGACTCCCGGATACCCGTAAACGAATGATAATCTCCCGGAAATCGCGCGTTTTCCTCCCGCTCCTCAAATACGGCCCTCCAGGAACTGAGTTTGACACCCCTGGTGTATGTGATTAACTCAGACTCAGCCTACTTAGCCCATTTATGTTACGAACCCCACTTTTAAGGCTCGACTAGGGAGGGGTAAGCAACATAAAAGGACACACAACTAAAACAAAATACAATCCTCTATTTGTTTAGAGACCAAAAAAAAAGTGTCTATCAAAATAAAATGGCAACAAAAATATAGATTATTAAACAATTTTACTCAATCAAAAATAACTACTTAGACATACAAGAAGCATAGATAAAACATAGATAAAGCATAGACCAAGCATAGAATTGAATAAACAACACCCGCATGGCTCCTCAGCAACAGCTGCACAAGACGTGCACAGAATTCTCTGACCTTCATCAGGACAAAATACGTAGAGATTCTCAACAAGTACAGGTCATACTCTTAATAGAGCAAAGATCGGGAGGATCAGTCAGACACGCGCTGGAGAACAAAGAGCCACCCAGACCCACACTCGGCTTTCGCTTATAAAGCCGACAATCTTGATTTGCGGCAGGTGCAAGGCGGAGTTATCCTCAAAGAAAAGAAACATCAATTAATAGTAAAGTCCAAAGCAACACAACGCCCATAACAACAACAATAAAAATAATAATAATAATAATGGCGGCGACGCAGTGGCGCAGTAGGTAGTGCTGTCGCCTCACAGCAAGAAGGTTGCGGGTTCGAGCCTCGGCTGGGTCAGTTGCCATTTCTGTGTGGAGTTTGCATGTTCTCCCTGCATTCTTGTGGGTTTCCTCCGGGTGCTCCGGTTTCCCCCCCAGTCCAAAGACAATGCGGTACAGGTAAATTGGATAGGCTAAATTGTCCATAGTGTATGTGTGTGAATGGGTGTGCGTGGATGTTTCCCAGAGATGGGTTGCGGCTGGAAGGGCATCCGCTGCGTAAAACAAATGCTGGATGAGTTGGCGGTTTATTCCGCTGTGGCGACCCCAGATTGATAAAGGGACTAAGCCAAAAAGAAAATGAATGAATGAGAAAAATAATAATAAAGAAATAAGAATCCGTAACACCTCCCCCACTGACGAAAGAAATTCAGATTTCACGTTTTAACCAATGCAATCTCACGGCAATTTGTAACGTTTTGATTTAGTGGCTAATTCGTATGAATTCGTATGATCTAATTCGTACACTTTAGTACGATTTGCTCATCACCCAATGACGGTTGGGTTTAGTGGCAGGGTTGGGTGCCACGCCTCCTTTTTAAAATCGTACGACTCAACTCATATGAATTCGTGCCACTAATATGAATTAGCCACTAAACTGACAAAACGTAAAATACTTACGTTTCCTCGTGAGATCAGGCTGGTTTTAACTCATTTTAGAGTTGGTTGAACCTTCTTATTGAAAGAAGACCTTCCCCATCTCCTTCTAGCTCTCCCTGTTTTCAGTTCCAAGTATTTAGCCTAAGCATCAGCCTCATGTTTCTGCCATTTACATGAAAGCGTATTTAAATAGTAATGCTTTATTCATGATTTCTGGAACTTCTCTAGTGTTTTGACTTTGCCACTGACTCATCAGACTTCATTTACTCCTCGTTGCCAAGGAAACCTGACACCACTGAATCAGTTACGTCACAGCGAACCACCTCGTATGTTTTTAGCGTCACTTAAAAGCTCTGAGGGCTCAGGTTGGGTGTGGATGATTTGTAACGCGTCTCCTGTGATTTCATTTGTTGATGTTGTTTCCATGAGTGTTTGTGTTCAGTGAAGTGTGTTGATGGTATTGTTCTGTCTGAGTGTAGACTTACATCAAATCCATGACGTCTTATGCTGGTCTGCTTGTTGAAATCGTTCATGATGTCTTGGATACTAGATGTCTAATCTAGCTTAAAGTGTAATTATAAACCACTGTAGTGGTGTTTGAGTAACAGCACAAACACCGTTCAAACTTAAGACGCAGCATGTTCTCTTGTCTATTAATTTCCAGCTAATAGACATATGATGTTCCGTGTTAAACAATGAGACTTAATTGTTCTCATTTATTGTGCATTTGAATGATTTTGAACACAAAATGTTGAATTTAAACCAGGTAAATATACAAATATATGTACAGAACAGTCAGTGTTTTGCATTGTATTGTGGACATGCTGTACTGTGTATATACACAAATGTAAATAAATAAAAAACAACAACATTAGTTTATACATAGTGTATACACTACCTGACAAAAGTCTTGTCTCCTATTCAAGTTTTAGGAACAACAAATAATAAGTTGACTTTTAGTTGCTCATTTGGTTTCAGAAGTGGCTTATATGAAAGACAAAGGCCTCTATATTACACTTATTTTACCAAAGTGATATATGCCATGCCTTGATTTTTAATTATTTAATTAGGACAGTAAGGTCTGACTTTGCTTAGACAAAAGTCTTGTCACTTAGCAGAAATAATGTACAGTATAGAATATAAAGTCATGCTGCAGTGGAAAAAGAATGAATATTGTGTCTGACTCCCATGAGCTTGGAGGACTGCATCCATACATCTCTGCAGTGACTCAAATCACTTATTAATAACTTCATCTGGAATGGCAAAGAAAGCGTTCTTGCAGGACTCCCAGAGTTCATCAAGATTCTTTGGATTCATCTTCAATGCCTCCTCCTTCATCTTACCCCAGACATGCTCGATAATGTTCATGTCTGGTGACTGGGCTTGCCAATCCTGGAGCACCCTGACCTTGAAAAAACGCTATCCTGCTGAAGAATTTGCCCTGTGTAATTGTTTGTAATGTAATGGGCAGCAGAAATGTCTTGATACCTCAGGCTGTTGATGTTGCCATCCACTCTGCAGCTCTCTCACACACCCCCATACTGAATGTAACCCCAAACCATGATTTTTCCTTCAGCAAACTTGACTGATTTCTGTGAGAATCTTGCGTCCATGTGGGTTCTAGTAGGTCTTTTGCAGTATTTGTGATGACTGGGATGCTGTTCAACAGATGATTCATCAGAAAAATCCACCTTCTGCCATTTTCCAACTGATCAACTAGAAGTCAAGTTATTATTTGTTGCTCTTACAACTGGGATTGATGACAAGACTTTTGTCAGGTAGTGTCTGCAATTGAATAGCATGGGGTCATTAAGATGTTTTGGAAAGAATCCCTTCTGCTCTTCTGCAAGGCTTCCTGATCTTCTGCAAGGCTGTGTTAATACCAAAAATAATTTGAAGAATGTTATTAGAGTACGAAATAACTGTTGTATTCAATTAAAATCATAATATATTGGATACCTTCAATTGGGAGGTGACTGTTCCAAACACTAACCCCCCCATTTATTTTCCCCACTGTATATATATATA